>JAZAYU010000053.1:3535241-3832565 GCA_038501625.1 Corbicula japonica
GCAGTACACACAAGTGTTTCCAATTGAAGCAAACATGCTTTTTTCTGTCAATTAAAGCATTCCAGTGATTTAGAATAGGAAGTCTGTTACTTGCAGGAGCTTGAACATTCCAGACTGGTTCCAGACTGTCTGCCATATGTGATGAATACCAGATGTGAAAAACAGTGTATCAGTCAGTAAGGTCATAGGCCACCATTTCTGAAACATACAAGTGTCAGGTGTTGGGAAAAGATCTAAAAATCTTGAAGAGCTCTTCTCTCCAGAACAGCTGCAAGCCACACTGTGGCAGATAAGCTAGTCTTCATCATTTAATTAACAGATCTGCTTTTCAATGAGAGAAATGAAAATATTGTAGATTATTGGAAATTACGTCTTTGATACTCAGCTGTTGGGAGATTTTAAAAATGGATTCATGAATGCTGTAAAATATCCTGCTTGATTCCAATCTAATCCCAGTGGGATTTGTTTGTGTGAAACAGTATAACTGAAAATTAAATTCAATACAGTTCTCATCTTGCTTGATGAATTTGAAATAAGTTTAATAGTTAAAACAATCACATATTGGCTAAAATAATGTTCATCAGTGATCTTGAAGGAGATGAGTATTGCCATCTGATTTGAATCTTTACTATTTATGTATTGGTCAGAAATAACACTATGAATATAATAGTGAATTGTGAAGATCCTTATTAGAAGGCAAAGGTGTGTTGGCTGATCTGGATCTACACTTTTTGCTCATGCCATCAAGGTCATATCTATGGAGTAAAGGGTTGAAGTAAAGTATGTGGTACACATGATAAGGTATTCAACATGTATATTAACAACTGTTTCAACTGATGGACAATTCCAAACCTCGGCAAACTGTATGAAGAGCCTCAGTACAGTCCAAAATAAATATCTCCCTTAAATGGGCCAGATTTTCATGCCCCTTGGGCCAGATTTTCAGGTCGTGTTGGCCAGATCTTCACATCCTATTGACCAAATGTTCATCCAGTCTGTACCTCCCACATATAATAAAAAAATAATTACATAAATGAACTCTATCAAACAGACTCCACTATTTTCGAAACTGTGTCTGTGATTTCAAAAAGATCCCTTTCTCAGTCATAAATGAATATAGACATTTTCTGTTTTCCAAATCATACTCATTGGGGACTGGAATTTTATGATGGTATTTTGTTCTCAACCAGAGTCTGCTAAGCACATTTCCCCATTATGCTTGACACATGAGTCAGGCTTTGGATTACTACTGATTATTAAACCAAATGGAAGTAAATGCTTGAAATAGCGTTTGCAACGTTCCTGGGAAGAGTCTGTAGACAACTTTCATTATTACCTGAGGGATAATACATTTCACATATTTGTGATTTGAAAAACAGAAAACATTTGAGGTTGTAACATTGTAAAGTAATTAAGAACATCATTTATACTTTTACTATATCCTGCTGGGACAATGTTAACTTGAATTTATTGCTGATGTACCAATGCAGATCAATTTATCCCTTTCCTCCATATACACCTTTATGGCATTGGCGAACATTGTAGATCCAGATCAGTCTGCACATCTGTGCCATCTGATCAGGATCTGCACTGTTTCTTTTTTTGATGTATTAGGTTATTTCTGACCAAAAAGGGAACTGTGCAGATCCTGATCAAATTGTATGACTGATCTGGGTCTACACTGGTTGCACACACCTAAAAACGTGTATATATGGAGTAAATGGTAATATCTAAACTCATCTCAACTTGTTTTCAAAATACGAATTGGGATCTATCTTGAGAATAAAAATCAAGAAAAACATGTTTTCCATATTTAAAAATTCAGTTAAGTAATTAACAGTGGTTAAATGGGCTTTAAATATCTAACATTGTACCTGGTTTAGACAAAACAGGAAGGAAAGATCCAGATCCAGGCCTGAAGGTTATAAAGCTGAGATTGGAAACCAGTCTCAAATCTCAAGCTTCTGATTGGCTGAAATGGCGACCAGTCGCCATTTCAGCCAATCACATGCTTGAGATTTGAGACTGGTTTCCATGCTCAGCTTTATAACCTTGGGCACTGGGTTGAAGGTTATAAAACTGAGTTTGGAAACCAGTATCAAATCTCAAGCATCTGATTGGCTGAAATGGCGACTGGTCGCCATTTCAGCCAATCAGATTCTTGAGATTTGAGACTGGTTTCCATGCTCAGTTTTATAACCTTGGGCACAGATCAGCTGGCATATCTGTGCTTTCTGATCAGGATCTGTACAGTTTGCTACTTGGTCATTACTAACCTAATGAATTGAAATCAAACCGTGTAGATCCTGATCAGATGTCATGGGTGTGATCTGAATCTACACTATTCCCCCTTGGATAACAGCTTCCTTGGAGCAAGGGTTGGCATTAAAATTCAGATGCTCCAATAAATGACAGAAAAAAATCTAGGTAACTAACATGAGAGGTGAATACACTAAAGCATTCCATCTATAATCCAGGATATATGTAACAACTGCTTGTAATTACTTCCCCTGCTTTTAATTAGCTCCCCTGCCATCAGGTGGGAAGTAACCTTTGATGTGGCTTAGGATAATTTGTCACAGAAGGTTCTGATTTAACAGTAATGCCAAGATATATTGTATGGAAATGTTTTTGTGGAGATGTTCCCATAGCAAAGTGATTGCTGAAAATGTTAATAGAATATTGACTCCAGGAACAATCTTTGTTTGTCTTGAGCAGTTATCCATGGGCATTATGAGTATTAACAGTACCTGCTGTGTTATGGCTGACATGGATATCTCAGTTAATTTATAACAGATCTTAATTATCACAAACATATAGCAAGACTTATGACTTACTAACTGTTCTCATTATCATTCGGTTGTGTAAAAATAGATGAAAAATGTACTTTATACCTGGTTAAGTACATGGATTTGTATCTGACCGTCTTGCTCAAAATTATGTTGTCCTTGGTCTAACCTTTGGTTGCCTGTTTGGTTAAAAAAAAAACAACCAGCAAATGTTCAGTGCATTCAAATGCAGTTTAACGGTTCTCCTTTTTCTTAGAAAGTTGGTTTGCTTGTTCTTTGTGAGCTGGCCTGTGTCTGACTTCCTTTAGTCTGCCCTGTGCTTTTAGCTTTTCTACTTTTCTATGCCTGGCGTCCTTTAGTATACCCAATGCTTTGTGCTTTAAGGTATGTATTAGCTTTACGCTAAAATAATTTGTAACTAAAAAAAATATTGAGCTAGCATTTGTCTTCTTTTCTGTCTTAAATAAAGAAACATTATTTATTATATTTCCATTTAAATATATCCGGAACATACAGGTTATATAACTATCTTTTATAAAGCTTAGAAATAGCTATATTTCATAAAAATGAGAAATATTTTGCAGTCTTGATTTCAGAGAAATATTTTTTTATGAAAATAGAAAATAAATTAAGTTATAAACAAAGAGTAAATAACAGAAAATATATATAGAAAAATTGTTTTCAGGTTAAACATTTTCCAACAGCATAATATCATAGTGAACTGAATACAAACTGTATACCAACATTTCACTTCCAGAGTAGAATACTTCTCTCCTTTGCAGCCAATCACTATTGGGGGCTTATCAGTTCACTGCTGTTCTCACAGAAACACATTTGTTATTGATAGTTCCTGGAGGCAACAAGCATTTCTGTGTACAGGATACAATTGCATGTTTATATATTAACATCTTAATTAAAATTGGCCTTAAAATATAATCAACATTCATGGATTTAATTTTGTTAAAAATAAAATTATTATAATATCTGTATTGTACTGAAGACAAGTGCTAGTATTGAATAGTGATATTGGAATATAAAACAACAGTGACACAGAGAGAGGAGTTTAAGATGTTTGTCACCAATATGCATGCATGAGGCGTCTTGTTAAACCAATATCTCCGGATCACTGCATGCTGGCTTCCAGTATTCCTTCTGGTGTAATATTCATTCTGTTAGCAGAACATTAGATCAAAGACAAACATTGTCAGAATTATTTGTGACAACCATAAGTGTGACAGCTTAAAAGAATAAAGCAAGACATTAGCGGTGATAAAGGACTGTGTGCCTGTGTTATAAAGAAGAAAGACTGAGCACTATTCTGATTAAAGGTGGAATTACTTACTATTATTGTTATGGTGAGTTGAGTGTTGCAATTTAACCCTTTCCTGTACAGATACACCTTTATTGCTAGGGCGAACAGTTTAGATCCAGATCAGCCGGCACATCTGTGCCGTCTGATCAGGATCTGCACTGGTCGCATTTCGGTCAGAAATAACCTAATGAATCAAAAAGCGAACAGTTTAGATCCTGATCAGACGGCATGGATGTGCCGGCTGATCTGGATCTAAACTGTTCGCCCTAGCAATAAAGGTGTGTCTGTACAGGAAAGGGTTAATGATTAAATTAAAATTTAAAAAATTAGATCAATACAATTTCAGAGTGGAAGCTGCTGGGTGCAATTATACAATTAATTAAAATAAATTACAATTAGGTTTTAATTATTAAAATGCATTTTATTTTAGCAATTTTGTTAAGCAATAAAACTGGTATTTTTCAGCCAATTTCTGATTTCACCCTTTACTCCTTTTACATCTATTCACTAATATTCAACTCTGACTCAGCTTTTATTTCAAGACTTTATTGCACACTTAAAATTAGACTAAGGTCCATTAATTTGCCTGTGAATGCACACATGTGAATGATAAGAACAGGTTATGATATATAATGCACTGTTTCAAGAGAGGTGGAATTTTAAATTTTTCCATTATGTAAAATTAAGGAAATTTAATTAAGTAAAACCCTAGATTAATATTTATGTAAGAGACTATCTTTAAAATCTAACAATAAAATTATAGTTGTCTACACTGTATGCACTCCCTAGCACACGTGCTTGCACGTCAAACATGCGAGATGTAGATTGTCATTGATACTCTCTCCAAAATCTGCTTAAAACTTTTCAATGCAGGAGAAAAGCAAATAATTGGGGAAAGAGCCAGGGCTTTATAGAGGTTGGAATTTTTTGGCTGGTTTGTCATACACTGTCAAAACTTCAGTATACTGCCCAGGGCTTTTCATCCTTATATAATAGAGGCCTATATAAGGCCTCTTCCCAATCCAAATACTAAGTATTTTTTTCCCAAATATGGCAGAGAATCTTCCCAAAATGGTAGGTAAGATGTCCAAAAATGGATTAAAATCCTCTGAGAGGATTTTGAAAATTGAAGTGCTTCAAAAAGTTAAATTTTAGTTAAAAATATTTATTACTCTTCAAATTCAACGAGTGCCCATCTTTTAATGAGTTTTATTTTCCCAAATTAAACAATTATTGTGCATTAATTTACTAATTTGAAAGGCCAGGGCCTCTTCCCAATTTTCTGATGAAAAGCCCTGCTTCCATGTAAACCATCTTGATGTTGTGTACATTTGTGTGGGGCAGAGAACAAAGGTTGGCAGTATGTGGCAGCTTCTAGGTATCAGCGTTATCCCCCCTCGGGACTCGGCTTGATTGTGTATTGATCAGCAACATGTGTTACATGTTTACTGACACCTGAGAGTGACACCTGTTGTTCGTAATCTATCAGACATGTACACTAAAATCCACAACATACAAAATTTATGGAAACCTTTATCAGTTTCATCTGAGAGTATTGAAATTAACCAGAAAATCCCTGAAATTTAATTTATATTGTGTGATTATCTTAATTACAAAATTAATCAGTAAGTGATCCTGTCGGCATACAGAATGTGTCTCATAAGCCCCAAATGTGACACTACAATGAATATTAAAAAGACTAGTAGTATTCCATTAGCTTTGGCAATTCTACAGACCTGGATGTTGTTTTAAAAGAATTTAATGAAAAAAATTATATTTCCTAAGTGAATATAAGGAGAAATGATGAACATTAAAAAAAATACTGTTTCTATTTCATCTAATCAGATGCTTGAGATTTAAGATTGGTCTCTTGGGGCTAGGATCTACACTGTTCACTTTTTTAGTGAGGTGTACTGACCCAAGACTGAAGAGAAAACAGTGTAGATCCTGATCAATGACACAGAAAGCTATCAATGCCAGCTAATCTGGATCTACACTGTTCACGAAGGCAATAAACCTTTAAATATGAGGGTTAAGGCTTAAATTTTATTCACATCCCCTGCAAAACAGAGTTCTTATGCTTAAGAATGGTTCTTGAATTGTCCTGGAACATTAAGAACAGTAACTGTTCAAGATCTGGGCTGAAGGTTATAAAACTGAGATTGTAAACCAGTCTCAAATCTCAATGATCTGATTGGCTGAAATGGCGACTGGTTGCCATTTAAGCCAATCAGATCCTTGAGATTTGAGACTGGTTTCCATGCTCAGTTTTATAACCTTGGGCACTGCTCTTGATTAGTCTCAATAATTCGACTGCAAGAACAGACCCATTATCATACGGACATTTTCGTTGCCTGTTCTTTACGTCTCAAGCAGTTACGATCAAAACTGTGGTGGAAATCGACCCGATTTAAATTCTGTTATTTTTCACTCCCACATGAAAATTCTAACACTGGTATGTTCAAGTGTGGTTATAACAATAAATTATGATGAAAGTAACAATAAAATGACGAATATTCCACAAAATAACTTGTTAAACCTACCACGTTTTATGCAGTTTACATGTTGATACGAAATCCAGATAACCAATGAAAATGTTTCTTTTTATTTAAACATATTTTTACAATGCGGGAGGCTGTACGCTTTGAAAAACTCATAACATACTCTTATTTTCTTATTTGTCATGTTCGATGGTTGTCAAAGTTATTTTTTCATCTATTTAGATACCCGCCCCGCTATATTAAGTTTCAATCGCACCTTTAATAATGTTGTGTATATTACCTTGTTAATTATTTGCAGATTACTTTCTTTTATTCATCAAACCTTTATTTTATAAGTTGCTTTGTATTTACCGTAGCAAGAATTTCCGCAGTACCTATTTCAAGCTGGTAAGGTGAAGTTTATTGATAAACGTGAGTCAGGTAAACGTTAAGCGATGTAATCGAAATCTGTTGACCTGGGTGTAGGTTTAAATGATTTTTGCATAAAAAACGAAACCGTTATTTATGAAGGATTACATATAATGATTCTACTTGAATGTTGCTTTTCAGGTATGTAAATTTTTTAACGATACATATGGTTTAAGATGCTTTATGGAGCCGTCAAAGTCGCCAAAGTTGCGATTCAAATTCTGATCGCTAGCATATAAACATAGAAGGAAAATTTTCTGCATTGATTTGAATAGTAACTGGGTTGTGCGCGAAGAGCGACAATCATATATATAGAAAAGCTCTTCTATTGCGCACAATTAGTTGGGCTATGCTCTTGATGACATTTCAATAACATGTACTTGAACAGTTCAAGAACACAGTTTAAGGAGAGTAACTGTTCTTGAATTTTGTAAGAACTTGTAAAGTTCGTTAACATACAGCACATGTGCGAGTAACAAAATGTCATCCATTTAAAAACTCAGGCCCCAAGATGAAAATGGAAACCAGTCTCAAATCTCAAACATCTCATTGGCTGAAATGGCGACTAGTCATGCTTGAGATTTGAGACTAGTATCTTATCACAGTTTTATAATCTTCAACCCAGGTGTATGTATATATTGGATATTCTCTTAAAATTAAAGACTGAATACTTTGGCTCAGTTTATATCTCATGATCAAAGTTTAGCTTTTCTTTCTGATAAAATATAATAGTTCAAATGACAAATTATAAAGATTGACCTTTAGGAATTAATTTGCTTGCTGCCTGTTACCACCTGCTTCTTTTTTTTTGAAGAAAAGGGTTTAAGACTCTTCATTTATTCAGCATTAACTCAATTGATATTGCTTATAACATTATGTGCCACCAGTGTAGATCCAGATCAGCCTCGATATCTTTGTGACAGGATCTTCACTAGTCACTTTCAGGTTTATTACATTAATTCTGACCTAGAAGTAAATAAAGCTTAGATTGCAGTTATGTGCAGGTTGATCTGGATCTACACTGGTCACACGAAGTTAAGAAATAGTGTTTGAAGAAATCAAATTTCTATTATGGTATTGCTAGGGAAATAAAAAAAGTTGAAATAAAACATTACATGAAAATGAAATAAATCTGAGTCGTATGATCATATTTTGTTCTCATAATTCTTATATATTGGAGTGGAAGTAAAATTGTAATATGCCTAAGGTTTTACTGGTGTAATGCAATAAATTTCTCAGGTTTCCAATCTATCTTTTGCTGCCATCTGTGATTCTATTGAGAAGCAATTATTAGCTGGTTTATGAAGCAGTTCTCAGTAAGACAATGATTTCCCTGAATACCTGCTAACCCAACATCACACAACCAGCTTCCTAATGATCATTGTACAAATGTTGAGACTGGTGCCCAAGGTTATAAAATTGAGAATGGAAACCAGTCTCAAATCCCAAGCATCTGATTGGCTGAAATGGCGACCAGTCTCAAATCCCAAGCATCTGATTGGCTGAAATGGCGACCAGTCGCCATTTCAGCCAATCAGATGCTTGGGATTTGAGACTGGTTTCCAATCTCAGTGTTAAAATCTTGGAACCAGCTTGCTAATGATCATTGTATAACTGTTGTGACTACAGCATTCATTGTTTGACTGTCTCAGGAGACTGTGCACAAGAAGATGGCAGATCATTGCAATCAATTAGTGATTATCTTCAGGGGGAAATGATTAATTCCAGATTATAATCTATGTGTTTCTACCTGTGCCTTTTGACACTGCTTGACTTAATAAATCAAAATTTTATTGATTGAAATTGATCATTTCAGAGGAACTATTAATTCTGCAGTCATGTTTAACAATTAAATAATTAAATATTAAAATAGTGGCCCTATTCCATTGCAATACAAGCAGTATGATGTAGCTAAAATGATTGGATTTTTGTATGAACTACTTTTATTAGCAGTATGAATTGTTAAATAGTACAAGTATCATTCATGTGTTTGAGGTTTGGACAGAAAAATTCACTGCAAGGGTCAGCCAAGTTAACAGCTTCCTCAAGACTGTAAACTTTCCCATACCGTTTGACAATACGTGATAGATACTTTTTCGTGCATAACTTTAGTGAATGTTATTATTTTATCTGGTGCAATAAACATAAGTTGATATTATAACGGCACAGTAACTGACACTGAATTGTCTGGAATAATATTTCTTCTTCTTTATAATTATATGTTAAA
Organism: Corbicula japonica; assembly: GCA_038501625.1. Lineage (NCBI taxonomy): Eukaryota > Metazoa > Mollusca > Bivalvia > Venerida > Cyrenidae > Corbicula > Corbicula japonica. The sequence continues at coordinate 3,544,479 of JAZAYU010000053.1, forward strand.
TCATGGGCAAAATGACATCCATCTAGTAGCTGGTCTCATCCATCTAGTAGCTGGTCTATACTAAGTACCAGTAATGTTATTTTTATTGGACATAATGGGTTTAAATGAGAAAATTTGCAAGAAAACTTGTTATACTTTTACTAATAAAATGACAAAGGGTATGTGGTATAACCTTTTTCAGTTCCTTAAATTCAACCTTTCATACATCATGTTGTTTCATTATTTTATTTTAACTAAGAATAATTATTATACATATTTATGATAATATTTTATATATATATATTGAAATATTTATGTTTTGATGATGGGATTCCCAGCAATGTCAAGTTGGTAAATTATGAAAATGAATAGATTGGATTGTATGGGAATATGCTGTATTGATGTTCAATACAACAACAGCCATTTCTAGCCTGCTATGTTACCATTTCCCATCTGCTGTCTCCCTCGGGAAGTCAGTGTTCACTCTACAAACAAGCTTATGTGGAATGTTTACAGGATATTATTTAATATGATGTGACAGGTAGTACATATGAACTATTGCATCACAGATCATCAATATCATCATCATCATCATCATCATCATCATCATCATCATCATCATATTAAGTGACAAGAAAACTGTTTAATCTGTGTACCAACACCATCATCATTATCATCGTCAGCATCAGAACAAACTGTTAAAGTATAAAAAAATTACAAAAGTTGTATCACTTCTTTTGTTAAAGTTTCTTTTAAACAAATTAGTGGTAACAGTCAAATTGTATCTTGGAATTTTGGAAGTGGTGAACTTTCTAAGAGCATTTGTTTGGAATACAGATTGTAGCAGATGGTTATCTGGGAACAATGTTCTGTTGGTGTTTTGACCAGTACTTGACTTGGTGTTCTTGACATCTGGCAGCCTTCTGTCTCACAGAATGTTGTTCAGGCTCCAGTAACATGAGAAACAATCAGCTGGATTTTAAACTTAATTTAAAAATTCTGAGCTGACTTGGTTGATTAAGGTTTTTAAAAATAACTTAATATATTAAAAAAAAATTGTTTTAAAATAAAGTATCTATCAATATTTTTTGTTTAAAATGTTTTAATTTTTTAAATCTATATTTTGATTAAAATTACCAAAGCAGAAACGGAGTAGAAACTCAAATATCCAAGTTTGAACTAAAACATTTATTCTAGAAAATCTTAGAAGGATTTACAGAAAATATTTCCATAATAATTGGAAGATTTTATTTCATTTTATTAAGTATTCAAAGTATGTTTACCAACATTTACTAAGAATGTGAATAAATATGTTGAGTTAAAATTGAGATTGAGCAAAGGATTGTTTGTGATTCTGGGGCCAGATGTTGGCAAGTCCACATTGTCTCAAAAAGTGACTCTTCAACTTTTCTGTAATTTTTCAGAAATTCTGTATTAAGAATTACCAGAAAGACATTTAGTGCTGCAGATGTCTTAGTTACAGAAATAGTTTAGTGTAGTGACTATAAAAATGAATAATAAATGTCTTTGAAAAAAATATAAATGGTGGCACTGATTTTGATTAAAGGTCACTTACATGGACAAGGAAAATACTGTGCAGTTTATAAGCTATTACAGTGGGCTTGATCTGTGGAAATAAAAATAACATTTATCAACTTGCAATACTTAAATAATATTTTAAATATACTCTAGAACTGAGTATTTTTAACAATTCAAAACCAGGGTATTTTAGTTATTCTCGACATAAAAGAGTTAATTCTAAATTGACAGGTCAATCATTTTAAAGACCTATCTTCCTGTGTAGACACTGTAAGTACTGGATTAATGTCAAGGACTTATCAGTTTAGGCAAGTTCATTGTTATCAGGAATTTTTTACTGAAATATTTGACTTAAACAGTGAACATTGTAGACCCTGATAGCCCATGCACTGTCTCATCTGTGTCTACACTGGTTTTATATCTGACAAATTATATAGTTTTACTCTAAGAATGATACATATAAATTGCACTTAAGAGGATTTAACTTAAAAAATGTCTTCATGGTAATAGTATTACTGTTGAAATCTTGTATAAGTTTCCTGTTGAAATGAAAGGATCTTTGTAAACATCTATTTATTTCATTTTAAAATTAAGTACGTTCATTTCAACATCTTTTATAAATAATTTGCCATATTTTACATGAACTTTTAGTACCGAATCCACTTTTCTCCTGTTAAATCGTCGATTGTTTCAACAAAGAACTGAATGCTTTAATTTTCTTTAATGGATATAAGGGAGCTATTTTCTTGCAGTAAAGTGCCCGATCTTATTGATCTTTTATTTACGCGTGTCTGATTGAGACAGATAGCATCAAAATATAATAGACGATTTAACAGTAAAAATGCTGGTTACAATCATTTGGCTATGGGTCGTTTGGGATGTGACAAAGAGGATTCTATTGTCTGTCATTGCTCTGATTTCCCCTACAATTGACTGGTATGGTACTGGTGTTTTCAAGTTCAATGCTAAGTTTATAGGGGACGGATGGGGGAAAATGAAACAAGATTTTACGATGGGTTGGTGCAGCACTGGTCTAACTGACATAAAATTATGATGGAGCTAGTAGAGCTTTATTCCAAATCCTCTGTTAGGTCATGAAATAATTTTATCTCAGTATTGTTGGATAAAAAGCAACACAAAAGATCAATGCTTTTATATTATGAGCAGTAACTGTCCCAGATAGGTAAATGTTGCCTTAAATAATGCTTATTGCTAATACTAATGCACCCAATATAATGCAAATTTAATGCATTACTTTTGAAAACTTGAGTAATGCTAATGTTAATTTAATACCCAATGTGGCCAAACAATGCTAAGTTTACTTTTCTAAGTAATTGACCCCAATCCTGTATGCCAGTGCTTTAGTACTGGTCTCTACACACAATTTTCTGTAGGAAAACTGCATCATGATAACGTGAAGTGCCCTTATAAACAACTGTGGACATATTAAAAGAGACATTTGCTTAATCAAAACAATACAGTTGTACTACAGTCATTATTGAGAGTTTTAAGTCAACAATATTTTCTTTAAAATAAAATAATTATAAATATTTTATTTTTCATACTATAAAACTATTATGTGTACTTGAAGTTGTTGTATATTGCTTGGATTTTAATAAAAAAATATGAAAGGATATATTTTTTCTCTAGGTATGATCATTCTTGTTATAGATTAAAAGTACTTGTCTTTTAAATACAAATGTTCCAAGATTTAATAAACATTTGTGACACAATCAAATATAAAGAGCTTAAAGTAACATATTTTTGATGTAATACATTCAAGTCACCACATCTACAACATGATAAAATGTATTATGTTTAAATCTATAAATATTATATTTTTAATGAAATACGTTTTGAGGCATGTCAAGCAAATACTTTCGATATTTTCTTTTTTGCGGAGGACAGTTTATATTAATGTTTCCATCATCATCGTCATTGTCATAATTATCATTTATAAAGAATTCTCATTCAACCTAAATGCCCACATGGATTTGACTTGCAAAATTAAATATTTTGACTTGTTATCTGTGCTGTATATTGTTTTTTTATTCTTAAATGAATCAGCACACTTCTGGAGAAAAGGTTTAGCCAAAATACTTTGAAAAATTAAGGTCATTTAACCGTTTCCTTCATATTTATTTTATTTTAGTGCAAGTGTGATCAATGTAGATCTAGATAAGCTGGCACATCCATGACATGTGATCAGAATCTGCATTGTTCACTTTTTGGTAAAAAATAACCTATTTAATCAAAAAGCAAACATTGCAGATCCTGATTAGATGGCTTGGATGTGCTCTGCTGATCTGGATCTACACTTTTCGCCCATGCCATAAAGGCGTATATATGGAATTAAAGGTTAAACCTCTACAGAGACCTTGGAACAGCTGATTGTAGGTTAACCCTTTCCTGTATAGATACACCTTTATTGCTAGGGCGAACAGTTTAGATCCAGATCAGCCGGCACATCCGTGCCGTCTGATCAGGATCTAAACTGTTCGCTTTTTGATTCATTAGGTTATTTCTGACCAAAATGCTACCAGTGCAGATCCTGATCAGACACCACAGATGTGCCGGCTGATCTGATCTACACTGGTCGCACATGCGTAAAAATGCCTTTATATCAAGAAAGGGTTAAAGAAAGAAATATTACAGACACGTTCTATTGTAGATCACTGTGAGAGCATAATGCCAGAAAGCCCAGAGACGAGAGGTCAGAGTCATACACCTATTACATCACCAAACCCCATGGCAGGGGGTGTCAACACCAGCGTGAGGGAGCCATCCAGACCAGCATCAAACAACAATAATGCAGGTCAGTGTCACAACTAGATCTTGTTCTTGGATCAGTATTAAAGTAGTTTTTTGTGGTACCTAGTCAACATTTTAGCAATGAAATTAAAAATTATGTACATTCAGTTACGATTTCTACCTGCTCAGGTCATGTACAGGATGATAATTCTGAGGGAAAAAATGCACTAATGATTCTAGCCCTATATTTCCATCATATTTCCATTTTGTTGAAAGAAGCTGCTTCAAAGAGTAGAACTAAAATATATGCGATAAAAACAACAAACAACAACAAAACATATTCATCTGATTTAAAGAGTTTGAGGTTCTTTGCTCGAAGTTCTGTGTTTCTGATCATTTCTATAAACTGGTGGAATGTGTTCATAAAATGCGGTTCTTCCTGAAACATGCAAATTTTACTTCTGTTAAAAAGAACTATGCTTGTTCAGAAATGAATACAACTATAAGATTTTAGGTGCTCAGGTTCTTAACGTCATTTTAAGGAATTACATTTTTTCTCCTAGACACATTTTAAGCATGGAATGATTTATTTCTTATAAAAAAACCCATAAATTTTATGTGTTTGAATGCCAAATAAAATTTATATGCAAAAAATATTTTAGGAGTGTTTTCTCGATTATGACACTGGTTAAAGTCATAAAGAATACTGTTGAAAATGTTTGTGATATAGAATAGAAATTCACATTAATTAATTGTTTTATTCTCATCAACTTAAATTACACAGCTATGAAAATTCTGTAAATTGCAATTTAATGTTTAAACGACTGATATCCGATTTTTTGTGCTACTTGGTAGCTTTTTCTTATAAAATTGACTGCTCATGCAGTGTCTAGCAAAATGATCCACATTTAGACTTAGTGCCATGGGTACCTCTTCACTAGGTAATTTTTTGCCAATGCAGCTCAACATGAACCCGCGCTGTACTAGGATTGTTTTGTGAAGAAAAAACTGTCCGTTTATTATCAGTTGGATTTTTAATTACTTTTTTGTTACAATATTAAGTAAAACATATAGCTTCTTGCTTCGAAATTGTTCGTTTAGAATATCCAAGTTTTACTTGAAATTTATTCTATTGAAAAGTCTATTAGAGCATCATTTGACAAAAAGAAGGAATATCATTTTTTGCATAATTCAAACACATTAAATTCAAGCAGGGATAAATTGTGACAAAACTAACATACCTACTGTTGTTTGTGCATATTGTCTGCCACAACATTGATGCTGACAGTGTATATGATGTACCTTAATACTGTACCATGAACCTCTAAGGAAACATTTGTATATTTACAGTGTTAACCATTAGCTGAGATTTCTTTCTTTAAATTTGAGCTAGTCCACTTAATGAATGCATCTGTAGGCTGATCAGGATTTCAACTGGTTTAACCCTTTCCTTGATATATACGCATTTTTACGCGTGTGCGACCAGTGTAGATCCAGATCAGCCGGCACATCCGTGTTGTCTGATCAGGATCTGCACTGGTCGCATTTTGGTCAGAAATAACCTAATGAATCAAAAAGCGAACAGTTTAGATCCTGATCAGACGGCACGGATGTGCCGGCTGATCTGGATCTAAACTGTTCGCCCTAGCAATAAAGGTGTGTCTGTTCAGGAATGGGTTAAAGATGTAATGGCCTCAGGTCTGGACTTGTTTAAAGTGAAAACCCAGCTCTGTAGTGATAGTGTTATGTTATTTGCCAAAAGGGCTGTTTAAAAAAAAATGGCTGGAAAAGTGAAAAAATAGTTAAAAATTAAAGTTCATTAAAATTCCAAACTTGTTATTCTGTATATTTTGCTTATTGAAACTGAGTAAAGAACTGAAAAGATTTTTGAAATCAGTCAACTGGTTGCTGAAATATTGTCATTTGAAAAATGGCAAGTGAAGTGAAACAAATGTAAAGAATTTAAGTTCATAAAAAGTCCAGACTGGTTGGTCCATATGTTTGTACAGTCTTTACAGTGATCAAAATCAATCAAGTTATATTCATATGTGGCAGAATAAAATTTTAAAGGAGCTTTATTGACCAATATTAAATAAATCAAAGAATTTTAATTTATGTGCTTAAAATACAAGTATTACTGTTTCTTATTATTTAAATGTGTATTTCTGTTACAAAACATGTTGAAGCATCAAATATAAGTGCTTTAGAACTTGTGGTATCACATAAAGATAAAAAATTCATATTGTTAAGAAAATGTGTCACACTCCTGACAACCACATAATTGTGGTAAAAAGTGTACTCAAAAATGTTTCACTGAGGCCATTCCTGTTTGTCACAATTTAACAAAACATGACATAGACTTCTTACGAAAAAACATGCTCTTGTTTTCATGTAAAGGATATGTTGACAGAATATTGCAATATGTGCATAATGTCACACTCCTGACAAATTTAGCTGACTTCTTCTGAAGAGAGCTGCAGACAAATATAATTTCAATAGAGGTGATAATATTATAATTATTGCATCTAGAAACATTAAACTTAATGATACACAAAACATTTCTTATGTACTATTAATCTTTAAAGTCCTATAAATTTATAAAGCAAAGATGTATTGATTTTCTTGAGGTATTTTCTAATCTACCACACTTGACTTAATAGCATAAAGTTTGATTACTTTAAGTATAATATGCTTAATTTTATCATTATTTGATGCCTAATAAATGCACCTTTTAATAAAACAACACTAAAACTTGTCTTTACTCAAGCTTTTTGTAAAATAATGGTCAGAACAAATGTAATTTTGAAAAGTGTCACACTTTTTTGTCACACTCCTGACATTTTTTAATTATTTTGGAATATTTTTTTAATGGATGGTGCTATTTTGATGAAACTTCACAAATCTTTAAAGGGCATGATGAGACACCTCTGCAAAGTAGGAAAATGGAAGTAACTGTTTGTTGTACATTTTTATAACAGGAAAACCCAAACCAACCATTTTTTTTGAAACAGCCCATAAATGAGATCAAAAAGTTCTACTTTTATTTCCTGTACAACTTGTTTGACATAGTGCAAAAGGGATTGAAAGTGAAGTATATTGCTCCATATATAAGGGATTATTGAATATGGTAACAGTTTGGATCCAGATCAACTGGCACATCTTTGCTGTCTGATCAGGATCTACACTGTTTGCTTTTTGGTCAGATGTTACCAAATTAAACTTAACAGTAAACAGTTTAGATCCTGCATGGATGTGCTAGCTGATCTAGATCTACATTGTTAGCAAGGGATAAAACCTGTATAAATGGAGTAAAGGGTGAGAAAGATTTATTGTACTAATGGAGTTACAACAAGATTGTTAAAGCTTCAGAACACAAGACATGTAGAATGCTGCAATATATGTTTCTCATGTATTAGCACCTTAACCCTTTCCTCCATATATAGCATTTTTACGTTTGTGCGACAAGTGTAGATCCAGATCATCCTGCACATCCATGCCGTCTGATCAGGATCTGCACTGGTTGCATTTTGGTCAAAAATAACCTAATGAATCAAAAAGCGAACAGTTTAGATCCTGATCAGATGGGACAGATGTGCCGGCTGATCTGGTTCTAAACTGTTCGCCCCTGCAATAAAGGTTTGTCTATGGAGGAAAGGGTTAAATGTCTATAAATGACTGAAAAGGATCGAATTTCATCAAAATTTTAACTGATCAGAACATTTTAGGATCTGTTGTGAGTAACTTTTATTTCGTCTGTAACCCTATAACATCATAAAATATATTTACTGGTATGTCAACTGTGTAAGAATAATACCGCTATATCACATTTGTTTCAATGGAGGAAAGGGTTACGTTAAGTGTAGCAAAAGGGGTTTTGTTGGCCTTGAGCGTGCTAGTACAAGCTGGATTCATTTGCATTATATAGGAGTGCCTGTAGTCTCTACTTACATAAGCATATGATTTATAGATATTTCACATACATGTAATCTTGCACATGTATGAATACTGAGCCAATAAGTGTGTCTTCTCTTCTTTGCTTGTCATCATCACAAGATAACTGACAATGTTCTAATGGTGCTAATTTTCTACATTTTAGTAAGTAAATAACATTCGTAGACAGCTTTTTACAACGTTTAGGGATGAGGCAATTCATTAGCACTTCTTTCAAACTAACAATTTGATTGCTATAAAACAAACTGTCGTCTAGAATCAGAGCTATTGTTAAGAAATCAGTCAGAGGAACTACTGTATCTATCTATCTTGTGTGATTTTGCTGAATAATTAAGCATCAGGTGTAATATTATATTATGGAAATGCCAGAACATTGTAATTATGGTTTAATTGCGACCAGTGGTGACAGAGTAACAGTCAACGGTATATTTTTCAAATTTAATATTTTTTCTTCTTTTGTGATATAAAGCATTATTTTTTCCCATTATATTTAAATAGTGAAGACAGCTGTATCATTATTAAAGTATTATAATACTTTGGGGGTTAGTGGAATAATGATTGTGTTACACACACTGGTTTTTGACCGTTTTATTACATATCATACGCTGATAGGTTGCACTTGTATTCACAGTACTCATACAGCTTTTATCCCATGTGTGATCATTGTAGATCCAGATCGGCCTGAACCTTTGTGCAGTCTGATCTGAATTAACACAAGTCACTTTAAAATTCATTTGTTTACTTCTGTCTTAGATTCAAACAGTTTAGATCCTGATCTAATTGCATGGATTGACATGCTGGTCTGGATTTACACTGATTGTCCATGGAATACAAGCCATGGAATTAAAAGTGAAATTCTTCTTACTGATCATTACAGGAGAGCATTCGCCGGTGACTACTGGAATGATGAATGGTCGCATGGCAACATCACCGTCAGCCCCGATGCCGTCAAGTCAGCAGCTTCCTCCCGCGTGTGGGGCAAGACAGCTGAGTAAACTGAAGAGGTTCTTAACAACATTACAGCAGTTTGGTTCTGACATATCTCCAGAGATCGGCGAGAGAGTTAGGTCCCTTGTGCTTGGCTTAGTTGTAAGTAACAGAACAAGGGAAATAACAATAAATGATCTTGAGATATTGAGAAGTAATCATTATCTCCCTTTTGTCTTAATAAGTTTAGCAGTTAACTTTTATTGACAATTCTCCTCTAAAATAGCATGATAATCAAATGTAATAGCCTTGAAACAATGCATCAGGCACAACTTTGATGGTGAACTTTATTTCCAAACATCTGGGTAATAGTTTAATGACGCCTTACTGGTAACATAGTTGAGCATGAATGGTCTAGCATAAAGTTGTTTAAACCATGTTAGTGGGGTTTAGTGAATGTTATTAATGAATTTAAATTTTCTCATTTGAAAATATCAAGTCCGGTCTGACTCCCCACACCAATTTACTCTTTTTGTTTTTTAAACATGTTGCAGAAATCAGTTGATTTGCTAAACATGTAGAGCAGTTGTAATTTTCATGGTTTAATTGTAGGTTTAACACAACTGTAAAATGATTGCCATAGACATTCAGATATATTTTTATTTCATCATTTACAGAATTCGCATCTTTCCATAGAAGAATTCCACTCTAAACTCCAGGAGGCCACAAACTTTCCTCTGAGGCCGTTTGTCATACCTTTCCTAAAGGTAATTAACACCTGTATAGAATTATGACATTGTCATACCTTTCCTAAAGGTAATTAACACATGTATTTTATTATCATATTGTTGAAAGGTTATACTCAGTCTTGGCATTTTGGCCAGTTTCTTATTTATTCTATTAGAGTGCTGAGCAGAAATTTAACCCTGTCCTCTATTTATATGGCTTTATAGCATGGACCAACAGGGTAGATCCAGAGCATCCAGCACATGTGTGCTGTCCAATCAAGATTTGCACTGTTTGCTTTTTGATTTATAAGGTTATTTCTGGTTATAAAACTATTTCTCAAAAGGGAACAATGCAGATCCTGATGTGTCAGCTGGTCTGGATCTACATTTGTGGCACATGCAATTAAAGGCATATATATGTAGAGTAAAGGATTTAAACTTAAAAGTACAAATATAAAGACAGATTTGGCTTAACACTGCTTTAGTAATTATCTGTGCTTTAAAGTCAGTATTAATGAAAACAAGAGACAAAAGAAAGTTAGCATGTTCACAAAAAATATGTTTGGTTGCCATGGTTACTTTACTTTTAATAATGTTTTATTTAATTTTCAAGACTGTACAGGATTCGCCGACATATTAGAAAATGAATAAAGCATAACAAAAATCTGCCAGACATCTTGGCAAAATGTTTTAACCCTTTCCCGTACAGATACACCTGTATTGCTAGGGCAAACACAGACTTCCCGAAAGTTGAAAAAAAGTGTCAGACATTTTGTCAGACAAGATGTGAAAATCTGTCTGACCGAAACAAATTCTGTCTGACCGAAAGAATAAGCAAGTATAAGGAGTTCAAATGTTTGTCTGACATTCGGTCTGATAACATAAGAAATCATGCAGGACCGGCCCAAATTTTGCCAGACAGGTCCTTCGGTCTGGCAACTTTCGGGACGTCTGCGAACAGTTTAGATCTAGATCAGCCGGCACATCCATGCCATCTGATCAGGATCTAAACTGTTCGCTTTTTGATTCATTAGGTTATTTCTGACCGAAATGCGACCAGTGCAGATCCTGATCAGATGGCACGGATGTGCCGGCTGATCTGGATCTACACTGGTCGCACACGCGTAAAAATGCGTATATATCCAGGAAAGGGTTAAGACTGATTTCTAAATTAAAAAGATTTCACAATGGTGACTGCCCTGGCTTTTATCAAATGTTTTTATATTAGTAAAAATTGTCCTGAGTAGATGAACAGCAGTATCCAGTTTGTATCGGTCACAAACTGTCCTTAGATTGAACAAAATGTGTCGAATTTATATAAGTTTAAAGCTGTTTTTAAAATGAAGAAAATGTGAAAAGTATGTATTTGTTAAAACAGTCCTTAATAATGAACAAAAAATATTTCATCGTTTTCAGTAAAATTTCAGGTTCTGTCGGAGTCAGCATTGTAGATGATTAGAAAAATTATAGAGCTTGTGATAACTGGAGTTATTTATCAACATTGACAGTTTTGTTGTATTTTTTTCACAGGCAAATTTACCATTACTACAGCGAGAGCTGATGCATCTAGCACGAATGGCAAAAGAGACTCCTCAGAGTTATCTGTCACAGAATGAACATATTTTGTTTAACGCTACTCAGTCGCCCCTAGAACCTCAGGATGTCCCCAACCCACAGCTGAATGAGAACGGAAAACGATTGTCTCCAGAATCGTAAGTAACTAGTTATCTCAAGAATCTTAAGTAACTCTTAACTTAGTTATCAGGAGTCAATAATAAGTCTTAACTTAGTTGTCTCCTAAGACTTGTGTTTCACTTAACATTTGACATTAAAGCCCTATTATTGTCATTAAAATGCAAAAGGTTTCCTTACAATTTTTGTAAAGACCAGATTTAATATAACTTGAACATGTCCTTTTGTTGACAAGAACATGTCCTTTTATTGACTTGATCAAGTTCTTTTGAATTGCTTTAAATGTATTTTTGGATTATGACCTGCAAACATTGTAACTTTGTGTATTTTACAGAAGGGGACATGAAAATGGCCTAGATATTCATCCGGCAAAACGCCCATGTCCAACAAGTCCACACGCCCCTAATAGAATCAGTCCTAATGGCATTGTCAATCTTACAAATGGACCAATCAGATTAGAAGATATCAGTATCTCACGGGAACTCAGGGAACGTGAAAAATTGGAAAGGGAACGTTTTGAGAAGGAACGGTCAGAACATCGTGATCGTGATTTTGACAGGGAGCGACATTTTCCATCTTACAGTAAGTAAACAGAGCTTAAATATCTTACTTCATTCTGTTGATCCTTTTAATCCATGGGTTTTGGCTTATATTATATTACTGACTATTGTAAATTCAGATCCAGATTCTTTTAACATTTATTACTTGCAGAATAAACAAATTTCTCAATATTTAGAAAATAAACAAATTTCTCAATATAAAGATGAAATCATTTAAAAAGACATAAAAGTTATAAAGCATTTTGAGTACTAGTATTATATTTAAGAAAAATCATTGAATGCGTAATGGAAACCCCGCAATTAAGACCACTTTTGTGGCTTGTTGAGCAGTAAACTATAAATTGAAGCTGTAAAATACAGGCCTAAGTAGCACCATAGTTTTAGTGAGACATGTTTTTAATGAAGTGTTTTATTCTAAACTGTTATTTTTGACAAAACGTTGAAAGGCCGTTTAGTGAATGTATACCTTACTTTTTGTTGCAGACTTTGGTCGTTCTGAGTCAGCTTTTGACCCGCTGGAGCGGTTTGATGACGACTGGAGACATGTGGAAACCGTAAGTACACTTAACATGATACAGGCCTCTTACAATAGTGTCAAAGTACAGTGAGTGCATTCACTTAGGATAGACTCAAAGTACAGTGAGTGCATTCACTTAGAATAGGATCAAAGTACAGTGAGTGCATTCACTTAGAATAGGATCAAAGTACAGAGTGCATTCACTTAGAATAGAATCAAAGTACAGTGAGTGCATTCACTTAGAATAGAGACAAAGTACAGTGAGTGCATTCACTTAGAATAGGATCAAAGTACAGTGAGTGCATTCACTTAGGATAGGATCAAAGTACAGTGAGTGCATTCACTTAGGATAGGATCAAAGTACGGTGAGTGCATTCACTGAGGATAGAATCAAAGTACAGTGAGTGCATTCAATTAGGATAGAATCAAAGTACAGTGAGTGCATTCACTTGGGATAGAATCAAAGTACAGTGAGTGCATTCACTGAGGATAGAATCAAAGTACAGTGAGTGCATTCACTTTGGATAGAATCAAAGTACATTGAGTGCATTCACTGAGGATAGAATCAAAGTACAGTGAGTGCATTCACTTTGGATAGAATCAAAGTACATTGAGTGCATTCACTTAGAATAGGATCAAAGTACAGTGAGTGCATTCACTTGGGATAGGATCAAAGTACAGTGAGTGCATTCACTTGGGATAGAATCAAAGTATGGTGAGTGCATTCACTGAGGATAGAATCAAAGTACAGTGAGTGCATTCAATTAGGATAGAATCAAAGTACAGTGAGTGCATTCACTTGGGATAGAATCAAAGTACAGTGAGTGCATTCACTGAGGATAGAATCAAAGTACAGTGAGTGCATTCACTTTGGATAGAATCAAAGTACATTGAGTGCATTCACTTTGGATAGAATCAAAGTACAGTGAGTGCATTCACTTTGGATAGAATCAAAGTACAGTGAGTGCATTCACTTTGGATAGAATCAAAGAACAGTGAGTGCATTCACTTTGGATAGGATCAAAGTACACAGTACACATGAGGTTATCTTAGGATATAATCATAAGTACATGTGAAATTGATTAAATCAAATACATTTTTTATGCACAAATGTAAAGTCAAAATAAATTTATATCTCATTATTGCAGACATTAATTTTAAATATTTAATTGATGTGTCCAGCATTTTCCATATTTTTAACAACTAACAAAATGAGCAAAACTGGTATGTTTCTCTAGATTGGAATCCTCGGATTTGTTCAATCACAAAATCCACAAAACTCCACCATGAATAAAATTAATTGCACAGTAGATTAATCATGATTGTTTTGTTTTTTTTAGATGTTGAACTGTATAATTGGCATGGTTGACAAAACCCGACGAGCATTGTCAGTGTTACAAGATAGGAGTATACGTGACCGAGAAGAGCTATCAATGTGGATGAGGCGCACAGGAAGTTCTGATGATATTGATCTGAAAAAACGTAATCCAGATGCATGGCAAAGCATGAGAAACACTGATGACAGAATCTCCGATGTTAGAAGGCGAGCAGGTAACTGGTGCATTAATCCTTTTCTCCATATTTATGCATGGGCAAACAGTGTCAATCCAGACCAGCCCACAACTTGATGCCGTCTGATCAGGATTTGCACTGTTCTCGTTTGCTTCATAAGGTTATTTCTGACCAAAAAGCAAACGGTGTAGATCCTGATCAAATGGCACAAATGTGATCATGGGCACAAGTGTGCCAGCTGATCTAGATTTACACTGGTCACACATGCAATAAAATGCCTATATATGAAGTAAAGAGATAACTGATACCTTTACATCTCTCACTTGTTTTATTTCTTTGTGTACATTCAGTAAGGAGCGTCCATCATAGATGTAATGTTTTCATGGTTCTTTTACCTCTGTTACTTCATTGTCTAATATTTTTTCACAGCTTGTTGACATTTTGTTAGCCAGATGAGCTAGGAAAGGATGAAAGGCTATCCCTTAATTATCAGCTGTAACAAGCTGTCAACCTTTATTATACTGATTGTTTCACTTGTCTGGAAAAGTTGGAACATTTAGCCTACTTTTACCACCAGTTCTACATGAGCAGCCTTTGTAGAACCAGATCAGAACCAGATCAGCTTGCATTTAGCTGCTTTGTAGACCCAGATCAGCTTGCATCCAACTCTCATTGTACACCCAGACCAGCCTGCATCCAACTCTCATTGTACACCCAAATCAGCCTGCATCCAACTCTCATTGTACACCCAGATCAGCCTGCATCCAACTCTCATTGTACACCAAAATCAGCCTGCATCCAACTCTCATTGTACACCAAAATCAGCCTTCATCCAACTCTCATTGTACACCCAGATCAGCCTGCATCCAACTCTCATTGTACACCAAAATCAGCCTGCATCCAACTCTCATTGTACACCGAAATCAGCCTGCATCCAACTCTCATTGTACACCCAAATTAGCCTGCATCCAACTCTCATTGTACACCCAAATCAGCCTGCATCCAACTCTCATTGTACACCAAAATCAGCCTGCATCCAACTCTCATTGTACACCAAAATCAGCCTGCATCCAACTCTCATTGTACACCCAGACCAGCCTGCATCCAACTCTTATTGTACACCAAAATCAGCCTGCATCTAGCCCTCATTGTACACCCAGACTAGCCTGTATCCAACTCTCATTGTACACCAAAATCAACCTGCACCCAACTCTCATTGTACACCAAAATCAGCCTGCATCTAGCCCTCATTATAGACAGATCAGTCTACATTGCAGGCCCAAATCAGCCCAAGTTAATGGTAAAAATGAAACAATAACAAAATTTAGTGTCTTAATGATTGCAAAAGCTTCAATGCCAAACAATAAATCAGCACTGACCCAAATGAAAAAAAAATGTTGTTCATTTTCAGAGAAAAGAAAAATCTTTAATTTGACAAATGACAGACTCACCCTGCAATCCTCTAGATTTTAAACAAAAATCAAGAAAGCAAATGTTTGGTTCACAAGTAAATGTTCTGCTAATCATTTACCCCACAAAAGGAGAACAAATCAATCATTGATGATTGACACATTTTCTGTGCACCTGCATTACTTCAAAATAGATCTAAATATGGCATGTTTTCTTGCTACAGAAGAAGCTGTACAGGAAGTGAAGCGCCAGGCCATGTTAGAACTACACAAAGCAATGGCTGCAGCAGACACAAAGGCCAATGAGCTGGTGAGTCAGGAGCGCGCGAAGATGGAGCGTGCCATGGAGGAAATGAAAAAGCAGACGCGAGATGAGGTGCTCGGAACCATCAATCACCAGGAAGAAAGTAGTGAGGTCATTATTTTTATCAAAATGTAAACATTTTTAGACATTTGCATGGGTGAAAGAGTTTTCAGGATTAAACCTGAAATTCGAATTTTGTGTGTCTAAAAATTGGTGACTTCTTTATATTTTCAATATAAATTGAATATAAACAAATAAAGGAAGACAAACTTGATTGCAAAATTGACAAATTTACATTATTATTATTACATTATTATTTTTTTTTCAGAATTCCTAAATTTTACCCATGCATTTAGAACCTTCTCATATATTTGTACTTAACATATAATGTGAATGCAGTAGCGATGATAAAGGAAGAAAATAATCTTGATAAACATATGCTTGACAAATATACTAGTATGAGACTATTTTCCAGATGTTGCATTAATTGACATGTAACAGTCATTGTGTACTATTCAAAACTCCAATAAACCTTGTATGATAAGAAAAGGTATATTGAAAATTGTTAGTTGGGATGAAAGAACATTTTATAAAATTCAAAGTGTTGCTTTGTTTCCTGAAACTTGCAGAAACCTAGCTGTTTTTAATATCGTTATGGCCTCTTTATATTTACAGAGTTGTTGGAACTGCGGGAGGAAGGCGAGTGAAACTTGTAGCGGGTGTAACACCGCTCGATACTGCGGCAGTTTCTGCCAACATAAAGACTGGGAAAATCACCACCATGTTTGTGGTAAAGCTTCATTATCTAGGCTCTCATCTCAAGTTCGAGATCCAGTCCAGCAGGCGGGTTCCACGTCACCGCCAGCTAACAACAGTCCTCGCTCCCGCACCACTCCAAGTCCTACAAACTCAGTATCATCAGTCAAATCAGTGTCACGGTCAAATACCCCAGCAGAAATTAAACAGACGGAGACCAGGGCTGCAGAAGTCACACGCTAGGATTATCTCCCATATATTGGCCTATTACTCAGCACTTTATTCATGTAGATGTTGTTATTGTTGGTGATAATTTTGGTTTTACTGAAGAATGTCTTTATTCCTTTATAATGGTAATTGCTGAGACAGTGGAAAAGTGTGATTTGCTTTCAATTCAGAGTAAATTGTATTATCTATTTGAGTTTATACATTCAATTTCAAATATTGTTCATGAGGGCATGAAGAAGGGCTATATGAATATAAATTGTCCCTTGATATATTAAAATATATGTGATCTCTAGAGAATGAACTGAGACGGGAGACCAGTCTGGAAATCCTAGTTTGTGATTGGTCAGTTTAAAAACTGATTTGAATTTCAGCCAATCAACTGCTCAAGTCTCTAAACTATAGCTTGCAATTGGCCACTTTGAAAATTATTGTGAATTTCAGCCAGTCATTTGCTCAAGACTGGTCTCTGTATCTCAGTTTTATGAACTTGTGCCCGGGTGATATGTTAATGAAAAGTTCATGTTAGTCACAGGCTAAACTGTAGTAGTGTATTTCTTCTGAGAGTCTCACAGCGGTGTGATGGTGTGAATTCTGCGTAAGTTCTTTGTTTTATTTCTTTTAAGTATTGACAAGAACAATGAATGTGTATAACATTTTTAATGTTATTTTATTGTTTTAGTACTTTGCTTTTAAAATAAAAATATGTACCTGAAAGAAATAGCACAATATTATTTTGTTTTAACTTCAATTTTTTTTAATCCTGATTGTTGTTGTTCAAGTTTGTATTGTTGACTTTATGCAGAAGAAAGTTTAAGTTCAAAGTTTTATAGCTCAATCAATTTACTTAGTCTTGAATAAGATAAAAGCTTCTTCATAATAAGTAAGGTCCATGGGACATCTTGTGCAATTTATTAAAATGATGTAATAAATTAAGTGGACAACATTGTCTGTATTCATTTATTCACTGAAAGTTCTGGAACCCTATAATGCAACACCAAGTGATCATGTTAACCCTTTACTCCTTAGATAAGGCTTTAATTGCGTGGGCCAACTGAGTTTAGATCCAGATCAATCATCACATCCTTGGGGTGTGAATTTCAGAACTGAACTGAACTGCATTCATCCTAATATGAAAAATATTTGGTTTGTCAAAAGTAACACAAAGACACACTGAATTCAAACAACCCAAATGTGTTTCATTGATGAATGCAATAAGCCATCAATTCAATCCTTGAATTAAAACAAGCAACAAATTTGTCAGCATCATGTATTTTCCTGTAAACTGTTATTTGAAATGTACATCAAATAAATTTGTTACTTTAGAATATTACAACTTTGATTATTCACAGCAACATCTGTGTTGTAACATCTTTTATTTCAAGAACTGGTCCCAAGGTTATGAAACTGAGAATGGAATCCAGTCTCAAATCTCAAGCATCTGACTGATTGCCATTTCAGCCAATCAGATGCTTGAGATATGACTGGTTTCCATGCTCAGTTTTATAATCTTCAGGCCTGGTCTGGTATATTGATTTCCAAGGGGAGAATTTAAAAACAGTGGACAATGTTGCCTTTTACTGCACAGGCTTCATCTGAGAAAAAAAAACATGACCTTAATTTGTCTGATTTCTCGGTCATGATCCTTTATAGTTTTTTGAACGTCAGGATTATTTTGTATCAATTAAGTAAAATCATATCTTGCTAGTCTTAACAAAGTCCTGTTTAAATGTTTCAAGTTTTATATACTTTGGTGTTTGTTGATAGGGTATATAAGATGAAGTTCTGAACTGATTATGCTGGGGGTAAATATTACTTGTATTTTACAAAAAGCTCATAAGTATAAACCTTTGTTAATTTACTCAGTTTTGCCACTGACAAACATATCTCAGAGGTGATCTGAAAGAAATGACATTGCCGAAGTTATTTTCAGGTTTCTGTCCACTGTACAATGTTAAATGTGTATGTAGATTCAAATCAAGTAGTAAGTTCAGGATTTTGCTGAAATAATGTTCAAATTTCAATACGTTAGTGTGAATGTACGGTTTAGCGCTTTAATCCATATAAACGGGTTATATGTGCAAACAGTGACCATCTTGATCATCCGGCACATCCATGCCATCTGATCAAGATCTTCATGGAGACTTCTTGGTCAGAAATAAAGTATTGAATAAAAAAGCAAACAGTTAACACCCTGATCACACTGTTTGCCCATGGATAATCACCATATCTCATGGAGTAAAGGGTCAAGATCATTTTAAAAAAGTTATTTTTGTTATTCTCCTACTATCTTTGTTTTATTATGGTTGTTACTGGTTCACTGTTGTTTATTCATAGTGCTAAATCTTTTATTTCAATTTACATAATTGTATTTTATTAAATGGCAGATGATATGTTTGGTCAGTATTTTATTGAAGAAATGTTAACTGTTTTATGAACCCACAGCTTATGTCACATCTGCTGAGACCGAACAGGATCTCCACTGTTTTCTGTCCCTTTACTCCGTAGCTAAGCATTGTTATCACATGGGCGACTAATGTAGATCCAGATCTGCTGGCACATTGATGTCATCAGATCTGGATCTGCAATATTCACTTTTTGGTCAGGAATAACCTAATGAATCTAAACAGTGTAGATCCTGATCCGTTGGCACAGATGTGCTGACTGATCTTTGTTTTCATCAGTCACACATGGGATATAAGCTATACCTATGTAGTAAAGGAACTATTATCAAAATGATTGGCTTAACCCTTTCCTCCATATATACACATTTTTAGGCATGTGCGACCAGTTTAGATCCAGATCAGCTGGCACATCCGTGCCATCTGATCAGGATCTGCACTGCTAGTATTTTTGGTCAGATATACCTATTGAATCAAAAAGCGAACAGTTTAGATCCTGATCAGACGGCACAGATGTGCTGGCTGATCTGGATCTAAACTGTTCGCCCTCGCAATAAAGGTGTATCTTTGGAGGAAAGGGTTAAATTATTACATACTATAGGCAATTTCACTACAATCACTTCCCCTATATTTATTTTTGGATCAGAAATGAGAATATTACAGAGTGTCAACATAAGAAGATAATTTATTTTTTGCCTTCACAGATATGATAAACATTTTAGGGCTAACAGTTTAGATCCAGATCAGCCGGCACATCCGTGCCGTCTGATCAGGATCTAAACTGTTCACTTTTTGATTCATTAGGTTATTTCTTACCAAAATGTGACCGGTGGCACGGATTTGGGTCTGATCTGGATCTACACTTGTCGCACATGAGTAAAAATGCTTATATATCCAGGAAAGGGTTAAAATACCAAACCTAAAAAAGATACAAACAAAACACTTTCATAGGATCTCTCAATTATATGGTGGATGCTTTAGGATTGTACTGTGAGCTGGTAATCCTTACCTCCATATATACACCTATATGTCATGGGCTTACAGTGTAGATCCTGATCTGCCTGCACATCCTTGCCAATCTTATCTGGATCTACATTGAGACTTCTTGGTCAGAAGTATTGAATCAAAAAGCGAACAGAGTAGATCCTGATCAGATGGCACTCTTTGCTGTCTGATCAGAATCTGCACTGTTCGCCTTTTTGTTTGCTCATGTGATAAAAAGTGTATATATGGAAGAAAGGGTTAAGATGATTGACTGTTTGGAAAAATCCTGTGGGTACTTATACTAGGGGACTGTTTTATAGCTAACATTTATACTGGATATGGCTTTTTCAATTATACACTTTATACCCTTTCCTCCATAAATACGAATTTTTACGCCTGTGCGAACAGTGTAGATCCTGATCAGCGGACACATCCGTGCCATCTGATCAGGATCTGCACTGGTCACTTTTTGGTCAGAAATAACCTGACAAATCAAAAAGTGAACAGTTTAGATCCTGATCAGATGGCACCGATGTGCTGGCTGATCTGGATCTAAACTGTTTGCCCTCCCAATAAAGGTGTGTCTTTGGAGGAAAGGGTTAATTTAGACAGTTGTGTATTAAATATGTACAAGATGTATTCTCACACATTTTTCAAACTTTGCTTGTGTATAGAAGTAAGTACCAAGTGAAGTCTGATACGGACAGAGTACAGGAACAGTTAGAGTATTTTTACTGTTTTATCTTAGGGTAAATTGATCCTTGTATCATTATGTCATACGTTGTTGTCATTGTTGTGTATGTGGTCTTCACATATTGACAATTAAATACTCATCTTCAATTCGGCTTTAGTTGTTTGTTACATGGAGGGCATCTGCTTCTGGCTTCAGACCCAATTTGACTCTTATAGTCAGTACTGTTATTAGTAAATAATCAGTTACTGATCTCAAATAATGATGATCATCAGCTAGCTCAGTTAGTATGGTATTCGACTTTGCATGGCAAGGTGCTGTCGCTGTAAGGTTCCATTCACAGTATGGGCACTATCATTTGTTTGTGACCTGTGTAGAATGGGTAAGCCTGTTTTTTTCTGATCAAAATGCAACCAGTGCAGATCCTGATCAGACAGCACGGTTGTGCCTGCTGATCTGGATCTACACTGGGCACGTGCGTAAAAATGCCTATTTATGGAGGAAAGGGTTAAAACTAAAAAAGTAAAACAACTTCTCTCAGACCTAATAGAAAACAGTTATATTTTTAATAGGAAATCCAAGAAATTATATGCTAGAATGAGCTTCCAGTATCTGGAATGTTAAAATCCAGTCTGGATATCACGTGTTGTTTTTGTCATTACAGTTTGCTGTTCAGTCATATTAGTTCTGCAAAACACCACTATATACAACAAATGAATTGGCTCCGATTAAACAATGGTTTCTCCGTAATACACAAATCAAGCTGGTAAAAGGTAACGTTGGAGCAGCTTTCGCATTGCTGAAAAAATCATGTAAGTCATTGCTTTCCCAATTCCTTTTTGTGTTGGGATGGTAACCCAGTTCAGAGTCTGAGAAAGTAAACCAATGCAGTAAGTGTAAAGTGTTGCATATTCATGGGCAGTCCATATAAAACCAGTATAAAACCACCTGTAGGTTTTTCTGCCTTTGATGGCCACATGCTCTGTATGGTATGGTATTTATTAATACTCGAAATGCAAGGATACTGTCATTGAGACTGGTGCACATATGATTGTAGTTACAATGTCAGAGAGGTTGGCATAATACACTCACCCAAAGTTCTAATTGGTCACTTTTTGTCCATAATTTTTAATTTAAAAGACATTGATTTAACTCATTATTTGTTATAAGTTGCCAACAACAGTCTTCACCTAAAGTTTTAGTCTTTTAAGAATTGACTTTGGAACAGTTTGGCGACAGTTAACATAATTTTGCTAAAAATGCATTACATGCAATTTAAGATCAAGCAAACAGAAAATCATCCTAAATTGCTTGTTTTATTTTAATAGGACCCCTCGTTAGTAGGAAAAACATAAAACGTTATTTATCAGCAGCATCTGTGTTTAAATAAATTACCTTAAAAGTACCCGATTTTATAATTACCTCCCTTTTAATTCAAGACTGTTCTAATTTTGACCCTGCGGTGCAAGTAAATAGTATTGGATTTACTTAGGAAAACAATCAAGTAAGATTGAAAAGACATTTAATAATTGATTCAATGACAAAACAGTTCTTTTCACAACCTCTCTTGACAATATAGAATAAACAAAACTAGCATACATTGTAAACCTATACAATTGAT
Source organism: Corbicula japonica (assembly GCA_038501625.1). Classification (NCBI taxonomy): domain Eukaryota; kingdom Metazoa; phylum Mollusca; class Bivalvia; order Venerida; family Cyrenidae; genus Corbicula; species Corbicula japonica. The sequence goes on from JAZAYU010000053.1 coordinate 3,567,027, forward strand.
GACCAATTAGAACTTTGCGTGAGTGAATATTATATTCATTCAGGTTGGTATAATCTCCTTAACCCTTTCCTTGATATATACGCATTTTTACGCATGTGCGACCAGTGTAGATCCAGATCAGCCGGCACATCTGTGCCGTCTGATCAGGATCTACACTGGTCACATTTTGGTCAGAAATAACCTAATGAATAAAAAAGCAAACAGTTTAGATCCAGATCAGCCGGCACATCCGTTCCGTCTGACCTGTGCCGGCTGATCTGGATCTAAACTGTTTGCCCTAGCAATAAAGGTGTATCTATACAGGAAAGGGTTAAGGTTGGTAAACCTTCAGTGAGATTGATAAAATTACATAAACAGGCTTGCAAAACTGTCACTTGCACTGCAGAAAGTCACACACCAGGAATTTTTTTTGTCTCAATATTTTCACATTTTTGTTCATAACATTCTTATTTCTGCACTTTTCACTAAAAATGATAAAAGTGAGACAAAACAAGTAAACAAACACACAAGAATCAACCTGCATGTGTATTATTACCTTGTTTTCTTTATGTAAGACCAGGGGGCTCCACGTGTATCACTGACAGAATCTAGATCTTATGCTTTTTAACTAATTTACAATGGCTGACAGGAGTTAATGAGAATGCACTTCTAGTTTTGAATAAACATGATTTGGTTATTAACACAGCAGCTCTGGTTCTTCACAGTAATATGTAAATACTTAAGGTAAGAAAAAGGTGATGATGTTGATTTAACATTATGTGTCACCACCATTATGTGTTCTCTTCTATGAAGGCCGTTGAGAATGATGCATATATTTGTGTAAATATCAAGTTGCACTCGACAAGGGGCTAGGAACTGTGGACAGTAATATGCATTTCCATTACTGCCCAAGAACTGTCAAACCAAGCCTGCAATATTTTGATATTTGTGTTTGGTGGCTTTCATAGTTTCTTTTTCATCTATTCAAATATCACAGTAGCATTTTGTGCCATGGTGGCTGTGAAAAGTCTCCTTGCACATTCAATCAGTGCTGATATAAATACATTGTATAACCATCTTTGTAGGCTGTGGAGCATGATCCATGTATCTGTGTAAATATCGAGTTGGGCTCATACATTATATCAGTGCTGTTATCAGTTACCTTCTTTGTAGGCTGTGGAGCATGATCCATGAATCTGTGTAAATATTGAGTTGGGCTCTAAATTCCCCATACATTAGATCAGTGCTGTTATCAGTTACCTCCTTTGTAGGCTGTGGAGCATGATCCATGTATCTGTGTAAATATTGAGTTCGGCTCTCAATTCCCCATACATTAGATCAGTGCTGTTATCAGTTACCTTCTTTGTAGGCTGTGGAGCATGATCCATGTATCTGTGTAAATATTGAGTTCGGCTCTCAATTCCCCATACATTAGATCAGTGCTGTTATCAGTTACCTTCTTTGTAGGCTGTGGAGCATGATCCATGTATCTGTGTAAATATTGAGTTCAGCTCTAAATTCCCCATACATTAGATCAGTGCTGTTATCAGTTACCTTCTTTGTAGGTTGTGGAGCATGATCCATGTATCTGTGTAAATATTGAGATCGGCTCTCAATTCCCCAAACATTAGATCAGTGCTGTTATCAGTTACCTTCTTTGTAGGCTGTGGAGCATGATCCATGTATCTGTGTAAATATTGAGTTGGGCTCTAAATTCCCCATACATTAGATCAGTGCTGTTATCAGTTACCTTCTTTGTAGGCTGTGGAGAATGATCCAGGTATTTGTGTAAATATTGAGTTCGGCTCTAAATTCCCCATACATTATATCAGTGCTGTTATCAGTTACCTTCTTTGTAGGCTGTGGAGAATGATCCAGGTATTTGTGTAAATATTGAGTTTGGCTCTAAATTCCCCATACATTAGATCAGTGCTGTTATCAGTTACCTTCTTTGAAGGCTGTGAAGCACAATACATGGGACTATATACAAAAGATAATCCAAGAAAAAAGTGAGCACCAATTACGTTTCTTGTCATGGTCATGACTTTTGCACTATGAATTAGGTAAACATTCATGCCACTGGTGTTTGTAGGAACAGAGAAATATCTAATTTGCCAAAACAGGTTAACCCCACAGATATGTGCATGTATGGATGGTTCAATTGGTAGATGGAAGCTTAAAAAAAGACTCGAGCCTTACCTGTATTTTTAAATCTCAACTGTAAGTACTCATGCTAGAATAATTATTCTGAAGTAATTTGTGCACCTCTAAATGAAGTGTGTGCATATAATGGTTACCAATCATCATAAATACATAATTAAGTCTAGAAAACAAGACTAAATTTGTCATTGAAATAATATTGAAAAAAATCTCCAGTTTTCCTGATTACTCTTCTCCAACAGTATTTGGGAATAGAAAAGTGAATGAATGAGCCATGTACTTTCAGATGATTTTTAATAATTTGAAAACAACATTTGTGTTTTAAAGTGCCATCACTATTTTTCAAGTATTTTATCACAGTTTATTCTCCGTGAAGTTTAACCTTTTCCTCCATATATACACCTTTATGGCGTGGGCAAACAATGTAGATCTAGATCAGCTGGCACATCCATGCCGGCTGATCTGGATCTACACAGGTATCACGATAAAAGGCGTATATATTTAATAACAGTTAAGTGCCAGTCATGCAAGAAACTGGCAATATTACTTTTTTTTATTCCTGCATTATTTCGTAACTAGATTAAAAATGCTGCTTCAGTGACAACATGTAATCTAAAGCTATAGATTTACAACTGTTTATATTAGGGAATGTAACTGTTTATATCTGGGTATATAATGGCCCTGTAGGAAGCTGAACTTATCCAAGATGAGCAGACAACGTCAGTGATAATTCAGTTTACAGAAATATCCATATTAATTATGCGTTTAGCATGTGTAACAAAATTCCTGGATATTTACACTGAAATAATAGGTGATAAAATATCCTTTCCAAAATTTTAACAACAAAACACATCAATAAATACAAACATCATAGAAGACAATTGCATAGGCAGAAAATAGATTCCAAATACTGTACGGACATAAGATAACTTAACTCCATGGGATGCAACTTATGTTGAGCCAGATCAGCCTGCACATCTGGGTAATCTTATCTTGATTGGCAAGGATCTAGATCCTTATTTGACTGCTCAGTTGTGCAGGATGATCTGGGTCTACACTGCTGGCCTACACTGGTGGCTCATCGAATACAGTATCCATGGTGAAATGGTTAGACAACTTATACTCTTTGTCATACAGATCTCACATTACTTATACTAGATGAGAAAACTTCTCAATGCCTATATTATTGTTTTTTCTGTTCCTATTACAAAATACTGACAAGCATGCATACAACTGACAACTATTTTAACAAAATAACACCAAGCTGAGCTAGTATGAAAATTGAAAACATGGGGTTAGTAACAGAATTTACCAGTAATAACGTAAGTTATAATTTAAGGTTCATTAAAAATGGGTTAAGTTTATCTGTAACCTTTTATGCGGAATACAACCAGTGTACTGGTTACTGATTCAATGTACATACACATTTAACTGAATTGCTAACATCATAAATTTAGCAGCACATGTTCACATCAAATATCATCATACAACTCAATGTCATGCAGTCTTATTACAAACGACTGTAGATGGTGTAACTGCACTGTTAGCCCGATTTAGGAGCCGTTAAAACTTGAAGAACTTGTTCTGTTTGGTGACATCAGTGTTGTGTCCACTTGATTGTTTTCAGATCGATACCTTCCTGTACCATCTCCCACAGGGGGCTGAAAAAAAGAACAATTAATAGATTTTCTGAAAAAGATCATTTGCTCAAATGAAGTTTGGCTGTTCATTTGTTTGTTAAATGATCATAATTACATTTTACACCAACTGTTTGAGATATGTTATCCAATGGCGGATCCAGAGGGGGTTCGGGGGGTTCAAACGAACCCCCCTAATTTCCCAGATTTTTTTGTTCCGGTTGGTTTGCGGTTCACAGTTTGGGGGTATGAATCAATATGACGTATTCCATGTTTCTTGCGTCCCCAAGTCCCTCGTCACGGGCATTTGATAAATCTCAGAAAAGGAGACTGACCTTTTGCAATGTAATAACATTCGAAGTAAGAGTGTGAGCTATAACTGTAACATTCATTCAGATGCTAATATTCGCAATAGAAGAAGAAAATAAATAAAGTTTGCATAAGCAATATACATTTATTTTTTATTTCACGTACTGTGGCGAACCATCAAAGACAAAGAGTATTGACAATGAGCTCAACTGTGTTAAAACAGTAAGTTCCCTTAGGCATAGTGTGTGAATTTTACTGAGATAGAGTCTTGCACTAATCTTCTTATATTTTGAATGATTTCTCATATTAAATATAAAATATTTCCCCAAAAATATGCCGGGCGCGCCATGGAGCATGTGCGTATATTAAAACTTTGTCATTCCAGGATTTAGCGCCAATATCATTACACAATCATTTCTGCCTAAGCTAAAAGTGCGTCAGTGGGGACTGAATTTCATGCCGTTCATGAAAACAAAGCATTTAAAAGTCGAAAAATCCACAGTCGTAACATAATTTATATCCTACACAGATTATATTGGTGCCTCTCCGTTTTTCATAATTATTTCTAACTTAAACGACATGACTTGATTATGAAATTTCTCATACACCATAACATTGTTTGCAGATTTTAAGTTTATTTAAACAAGATATTTTATTAAAATAGACAAATTTTGACAGAGTGGAATATTTGCCGATTTTTCTGATACAATGTACCTACATTTGCAGAGAGGATGATTCTAAATATTCTATGGTAGTTAAGCTGTTTGAAATACATTAAAACTCAAATAACCATCTAATTTCTTTACTTCAATAAAGATTTTCAACGTTATGTTTAAAATATGACCGGCTGAGTTGAAACCCCCTTACTGAAATCCTGGATCCGCCCCTGGTTATCCCTTTAACCCTTTACCCCATGGGGTATGGCTGATAAACATCGGCAAACAAAGTAAATCCAGATAAGCCAATACATTCCTGCCATCTGATCAGGACCTACACTATTCTTTTTGATTCATAAGGTTATTTCTGACCAAAGAGTGCTCAGTGATGTTCATACATACAATAAAACCTAGCTCAGCCTGCACATCAGTGCAGTCAGGGCTGAAGGTTATAAAGCTGAGATTGGAAACCAGTCTAAAATCTCAAGCATCTGATTGGCTGAAATGGCGACTGGTTGCCATTTCAGCCAATCAGATGCTTGAGATTTGAGACTGGTTTCTGTGCTCAGTTTTATAACCTTGGGCACTGATCTACATTGTAAGTTTTCTGTTTCCTTAAGATTATTTTTGACCAGGGCGGGAACAGTGCAGATCCAGATAAGACTGCATGAATGTGCATTCTGACCTGGATCTACACTGGTCAACCATGATAAAAAGCCATATCCCAAGGAGTGAAGTTTCTCTGCTGACTCAACTGTTGTTAACAGTGTAATTATGATTTATCTCAGATGCAACTGACCACAAATATCAAACAAGAGGGCCATGATGGCCCTGAATCGCTCACCTGAGTATGAAACTCAAGTTATTAACCAGAAACTGAATTTTTATTTTTAGCAACAGTGACCTTGACCTTGATCACAGACACGTGGGTAGCAATCCCAATTTGTCTCTTGTTATAAGCTACCCATATACCAAGTTTGGAGTCAATATGCCAAAGCAAACTCAAGTTATTAAGTGGAAACTGAATTTCTATTTTTAGCAACTGTGACCTTAACCTTGATCAGAGATACCTGGGTAGCAATCACAAGCTGCAGTTTGATATAAGCTACTCATACACCAAGTGTGGAGTCAAAAAACCAAAGCAAACTCAAGTTATTAAGTGGAAACTGAATTTCTATTTTTAGCAACAGTGACCTTGACCTTGATCACAGACACCTAGGTAGCTTTCCCAAGTTGCCTCTTAATTTAAGCTATCCATACACCAAGTGTGGAGTCAAAAAACCAAAGCAAACTCAAGTTATTAAGTGGAAACTGAATTTCTATTTTAGCAACAGTGACCTTGACCTTGATCACAGACACCTAGGTAGCTTTCCCAAGTTGCCTCTTAATTTAAGCTATCCATACACCAAGTTTGGAGTCAATAGGCCAAAGCAATCTCAAGTAATTAAGTTGAAACTGAATTGCTATTTTTAGTAACAGTGACCTTGACCTTAATCACAGACACCTGGGTAGCAACCCCAAGCTGCCTCAAGATATAAGCTATCCATATACCAAGTTTGGAGTCAATAGGCCAAAGCAATCTCAAGTAATTAAGTAGAAACTGCATTTCTATTTTTAGTAACAGTGACCTTGACCTTAATCACAGACACCTGGGTAGCAACCCCAAGCTGCCTTTTGATATAAGCTACCCATACATCAAGTTCGGAGTCAATATGCCAAAGCAAACTCAAGTTATTAAGCAAAACCTGAATTTCTATTTTTAGCAACATGACCTTGAGCTTGATCACAGACAACTGGGTAGCAACCCCAAGCTGCCTTTTGATATAAGCTACCCATACACCAAGTTTGGATTCAATAGGCCTAAGCAAACTCAAGTAATTGAGCAAAGACTGAATTTCTATTTTTAGCAATAGTGACCTTGACCTTGATCACAGACACCTGGGTAGCAACCCCAAGCTGCCTTTTGATATAAGCTACCCATACACCAAGTTTGGAGTCAATAGGCCTAAGCAAACTCAAGTAATTGAGCAAAGACTGAATTTCTATTTTTAGCAACAGTGACCTTGACCTTGATCACAGACACCTGGGTAGCAACCCCAAGCTGCCTTTTGATATAAGCTACCCATACACCAAGTTTGAAGTCAATAACCCTAAGCAAACTCAAGTAATTGAGCAAAGACTGAATTTCTATTTTTAGCAGCAGTGACCTTGACCTTGACCCTGTGGTCATGATTTGAACAACTTTTGTAGACATCAGTGCCAGGATGCTTCAGGACAAATTTGGTTAAAATCCATCAAGTGGTTTCAGAGGAGATGTTGTTTAAAGGAAATTGTTGACGGACGCCGGACGCCGGACGACGGACGCCGGACGCCGGACAAAGACGGGTCACAATAGCTCACCATGAGCCTATGGCTCAGGTGAGCTAAAAATAGAGAATGACCAAAGGATAAAAACAGGAATACCAAAATTTGAACAGTGGCATTTTCTGTTTGTATAATAGCCTTGACAATTTAATCACATGTACACTTGAAAATGCACATGACACTTTTTATTTCCATCCTAGCCTTCCATCACACATTTTTGGCTGAACATCTTTCATAGCATGATGTTATGTAAAACATATTTACCAGACTTGTACCTTATAACTAAATAAACACATGTACTTTCCACAGGTCCAGGGGATGATTATTTGTTCAGCACTTTTTTCAAGTTATAAGTTCAATAATAAGAGTTATATAAACCCTTTTGCTTCATGGGTGAAGGTTAAGACTTATGGGGTGTGAATATGATGCAAATAATTATAGTGAATCTTATCTATTTGTCAAACCTTCAGGGCTGAAGGTTATAAAACTGAGATTGGAAACCAGTCTCAAGTATCTGATTGGCTAAAATGGCGACTGGTCGCCATTTCAGCCAATCAGATGCTTGAGATTTGAAACCGGTTTCAATGCTCAGTTTTATAACCTTAAGCACAGGTATTTTGACTTGGACATTCCAAGCTTGAAGTTGATGTCTTTTGTAGTTTTTAAGTTATCCACCAATTTCAAAAAATCTTTAAAACAAAATTAAAGTGGAAAAAGAGACATAAAAATTTAAAAATATTTAAAACGAAGTTATGGAACTTATTGATAATAAAATATAATAAAGAAAATATATTCCTAGAATGTACAACTGTTCAAGACCTGCAATTTCATTTTCCATACAAGCCACCATCAAATTTTATCATGTTTGAAGCTTGATTAACCCTTTCCTCCATATATTAAGCATTTTTACGCATGTGCAACCAGTGTAGATCCAGATCAGCCAGCACATCTGTGCCATCTGAATAGGATCTGCACTGGTCGCAATTTCGTCAGAAATAACCTTATGAATAATAAAGCGAACAGTTTAGATCCTGATCAGACGGCTCGGGTTATACAGCTCTATAATACAGATGTCAGCTCATAAACATGGATTTACTTACAGTTTTACCAAAGCTTCAATGACATTAAAAACTTAATTCTATCTTTAAAATGGTTGTGACAGTTCTTCAAAATCGATGCTGGGTGTAAAACATGTGAATGTGTCCACAGCAATTAAAGGTACCAAATTTTCAGTTCATTTTATCTATCCACTTTTTGCCATTAGTCCAAACACTAATTTAACAACATTGATTTTCATGTTGTTTATAGCCGCAACTGAAACTTGCGATGCAATAAAGTGGTAGGAAAATGAGGATCTTACAAGATGTTAATTTTTAAGAGTTTTACCCATGAAAAACAATTATACATTTTGTGTCACACACTTTTGTATAAGGAAAACTCTCAGCTAACCTCATTTCCCTGAGCCTGGTGCAATGTTCCAAACATTTATCTGAGCTTACCTCATTTCCCTTAGCCTGGTGCAATTTTCCAAACATTTATCTGAGCTTACTTCATTTCCATGAGCCTGGTGCAATGTTCCACACATTTATCTGAACTTACCTCATTTCCCTGAGCCTGGTGCAATGTTCCACACATTTATCTGCAGTGTAATCAATCTCTTCTTGTGTTGTGAATCTTCCAATACCAAACCTACAACAAATACATAAGTCAGGTTGTGTTGTGAATATCCGATACCAAACCTACATCAAATACGTAAGTCAGGTTGTGTTGTGAATCTTCCAATACCAAACCTACAACAAATACATAAGTCAGGTTGTGTTGTGAATTTCCGATACCAAACCTACAACAAATACATAAATAAGTCAGGTTGTGTTGTGAATCTTCCAATACCAAACCTACAATAAATACATAAAAATGTCAGGTTGTGTTGTAAATCTTCAAATACCAAACTTACAACAAATACATAACTAGAGCTATCACTGAAGGTGATTAATACCCCCGCAATACTGCTTTGTCAGAGTATACAGAAATGATGTTTGCATCTTTCATGGGTGAAAGTTGAAAAATAATTGAAATCCTGAAAATTTGCAGCAAAAGTTGTGTTTAAAAATAGCGACTTGGGTTTCCACCGGATGTAAACAAAACTGTAAAAGTAGTTGACGTCACAAGGTTTTGTTGAATCGTGCTCCCCTTCTAAAAAATAATGGACTGATCCAAATGAAAAAAAATATGTCATGCAAATCTAATCACCAACGTATGTTAAAAGTTTGAAAACTGGAGAAGTAGTTTGTGTCATAAGATTTTGCTAAATTATGCTCCCCTCAAACCAAATATGTCACTAACATGCGCACTTCATGCAGAACATATGATTTTAGTTTCAAGTCGATTATCTTGAAAACTGTGGAAGTTTTCATAACACGATTTTGTGAAATCATGTCCCCTGCAAAAAAGAATGGACTGATCCACACAAATAATATGTCACGCACATCTACACTTCATGCTGAACATATGTTTAAAGTTTAAAGTTAATATCTTAAAAACTGTAGAAGTAGTTCGTGTCACAAGATCTTGTTGAATCATGCTCCCCTGCTAAAGAATAATGGACTGATCCACATGAAACAAAGTATGTCATGGAAATCTACTCACAAACATATGTTTAAAGTTTGAAAACTGGAGAAGTAGTTTGCATCATAAGATTTTAAATGAAAGATTTTGTTAAATAATGCTCACCTGCAAAAACTAATGGACTGATCCACAAAAAATATGTCGCTGACATACACACTTCACGCAGAACATACAATTTTAGTTTAAAGTCTTATATCTTAAAAACTGTAGAAGTTTGCATAACAGGATTTTGTTAAATCATGTCCCCTGCAAAAAATAATGGACTAATCCACACGAAAAATATGTCACGCACATCTACACTTCTTGCCTAACATATGTACCAAGTTTCAAGTCAATATCTTAAAAACTGTAGAAGTAGTTCACATCACAAGATTTTATTAAATTGTGCTCCCCTCCGAAAAATAATGGACTGATCCAGATGAGAAAAAAAAATTTGCGCAAATGTACTCACGAACATATGTTTAAAGTATCAAGTTGATATCTTGAAAACTGTTGACATAGTAAGTGTAGAAGTTAGCATAACACTATTTTGTTAAATCATGTCCCTGCAAAAATAATGGACTGATCCACACGAAAAATATGTCACGCACATCTACACTTCATGCCAAACATATATTTCAAGTTTCAAGTCAATACCTTAAAAACTGAAGAAGTAGTTCACATCACAAGATTTAGAAGTATGCATAACACGATTTTGTTTAATCATGTCCCTTGCAAAAAATAATGGACTAATCCACACAAAAAATATGTCACGCACATCTAGACTTCATGCCGAACATGTGTATCAAGTTTCAAGTCAATATCTTAAAAACTGTAGAAGTAGTTCGCGTCACAAGATTTTGTTAAATCGTGCTCCCCTCCGATAAATAATGGACTGATCCACATGAGAAAAAAAATAGTTCGCGCAAATGTACTCACGAACATATGTTTAAAGTTTCAAGTCGATATCTTGAAAACTGTTGACGCTGAAAGTGCCACAGACAGACCGCCCAACAAACCAACGAACCAACCGGATGATGACTCCTATATACCCCCTATACTTCGTATGCGGGGGTATAAATATGTCAGGTTGTGTTGTGAATCTTCCAATACCAAAACTACAACAAATGCATAAATATGTCAGGTTGTGTTGTGAATCTTCAAATACCAAACCTACAATAAATGCATAAATATGTCAGGTTGTATTGTAAATCTTCCAATACCAAACCTACAACAAATGCATAAATATGTCAGGTTGTATTGTAAATCTTCCAATACCAAATACAACAAATGCATAAATATGTCAGGTTGTGTTGTGAATCTTCAAATACCAAACCTACAATAAATACATATACAGTAGACTCCGGGAAATTGAATACACAAATTGTCAGCTAAAAATATTCTATTGCCCGGATTATTCGATTGGCCGGTTATCGTATTCATCATTAAATCTGCATATATTTGTTGACAAGGGAGGTCAGGTAGATTGTGTTCTGGACAATACTCGTGATAAATATGCATTATTTATATGTTTATTAATTGATTAACAGACCCTTCTGTCATGTACTGCTACAAAATCGAAGTTTCAAATTATATTATGACACCGTGACATTTACAACGGTAATGTAAAATAAGTATTAAAACACTAACCAATGCGAACATATTCCATAATAAATTGAATCCCAATTTTATCTCAAGTATCATATTTCAGTATTATTGCATAATCAACCAATTTAATCCAGCTAAAAATGACAAATGTCACGTACACACTTCTTGTGGATCAAACGATTTCAAAGCAGAGCCGATAAAACAACACAGTCTTGATACAAGCCGACAATTTCCTTTGAAGTTGCATTTCATTGACGGTTGGTACATGTATCAATGTTTACCTACATACTGACTGTCAATCAAATTCAGTCTCCGTATGAAAGTAACAGGGAAGGTGGATCAAAGATATGTACATAAATCTATGAGTGTTTTTAAAACATGTTTGAGAAAATTGCTTTTTGTTTGTTTTTGAATTATGCGGATTATGTGATAATTAAAAAGAGACAATGGAATTTGAACGTGGATTATTGTAAGTACATGTACCAATAACGTCTCGATAAGGGATAGACCTAGGTTGCTGTGTATTTGTAACAGATTTTTAACGCCTGATTGAATATGCTGTTGAAAAGAGGTGACAGGTTACAGTGTTTGCCCGGACGCTTTACTGTTCTTGTTCATCACTGTCAAGAAAATTTAATTGGATTTAGAGACAAATAATAAAGGTGTCATAAGCTGTGATACGGACAATAAACGGTGCATCTGGTATCATTTCCTGGCGATGTAAATATTCGATTTCAATCAGTTTTGGCAAGAAAATTCGCAAATTTCTATTTGATTTGGCGATATATTCTCTTATCCGATATCCAAATGGCCGATAAAATTTACATTGCTTATATAGGAAATGGTTTTGTGTTTGAAAATCGTACCCCAATTGCCGATATATTCTTATAGCCGATACCCAATTTCGTGGAGTCTACTGTATATGTCAGGTTGTGTTGTAAATCTATAAGTTCATCTGAGATATCATCATTGAAAGTATTCAAAGCAAAATTGGTGAAATTGGTGAACATCTAAAATATTTATGTCAACCAAACCATTAACTGGCCCTTTATAACAAAAATATTATCCACTATAAAAAATATTTTTACTGACTGGTCTAAATATAAAACTAGATGGATGTTCAGTTGAACACTTGTGTCACCCTTGAGTACTTTGTCAGAATAAAAAATCAAAGTATAAAAAGGGGCATAACTCCATCAAATGACTTTGAGATAAAGAATTTTAGACATCAGTATGACCCCGTTGTCATAAGCAATGGCAAAGTCATAGCCAACAGTAAGTTTTCATGATGCAGTTTCTTTGAAAGGGCTACACAAAAATAAGTCAAACAACACCCAAGTATCCAAAAATTCATTTATTTGTTTTTCCTATATCGGGGCTTCATGGAATGGAATATCATATTAAATCAAATTCCTACAATGTACTCAATGTCTCACAGTAATGATGTACATGTATTACCTACCTTATTGAAGAATGTGCAAGATCTTCCTCAGCCCCGATTGCTCGCAAAACATAGGATGGTTCAAGAGATGCTGATGTGCATGCACTGAAATCAACACAGAAATTAAGGTCATTCTTGTCACTCCTTAAGTGCTTAAAACAAGTTCTTGTAAAACTTGAGGTAGTTTTAAAGAAAATTTATGGGATAGGGGCTTAACCCTGAAATTTGTTTAGGGCTGTAGTCCCATCAACAGCTGCAGTTTTAGGTAGTGGTTGAAGGTTATAAAACTGAGTACAGAAACCAGTCTCAAATCTCAAGCATATGATTGGCTGAAATGGCGACCATCAGAGCTTGAGATTCGAGACTGGTTTCCATACTCAGTTTTATAACCTTGGGCAAGGGTCATGGTTCTTTGAACCAACTCTTCATCCCAGTCAGGTGAACTCTGTTAGGTTCGAGTGAGTTGGTTCATCAGATGCCAATTTACCGATATTCTACAGACAAATAAGGTTTGCCCAAATTGTTATGTAAAGTGGTAAGTTTGACCTTGGTCATGGTTCTTAAATGCTCATTTAACCTGACACTATAGTATTGCTTATCAAATCTTTTATCCAAAGATATGCCTTTATCACATGATCGACCACACTGTTTGATTATGTTTATTTTTACAGACCAAGATGTTAAACTACCGGTAGGTAGATCCAGTTCAGATGACACAGATATACTAGCTGATCTGGATCTATATTGATAACTCATGTTATAAAAGCCATACCCTTGGGGTAAAGGGTTAAAAACATATCGATATCATAAAACACAACTTTGAAACTAAGGTTTTAGAATGAAATAAAACTGTAAAAGAACAGCTGCAATTGTTTTATCTGTGTAGCGCAAAGCCATGATGAAATCAGAAAGTGATACAGCAAGACAACTGTCATTTAGTGTACAAACCAATGCCGTGCAAAATAAAAATTATTTACATTATTTTGTACATATACTCCAGAGACAAAGAAATGCAGGGTGACATTATTTGCAACATCTTTCAAGTATGCTGATCAGAAACAGTGAGAACCTGATAAGAAACATTCCTGTGGTACTGTATGGATGTCTCCTTGGGAAATTGTAAGAACAAGAGGGCCATAATGCCCCTAAATCGCTCACCTGAGTACAAAAATACTCTCAGTTTTTAATTGAGAATGGAAAGGTTCGCAATGGTGGATGTAAAGTCATTGAAATTGTATTATTGTTAGGTGAAATTAAGAAAACACAATACAAGTTAACAGGAACTTTATTCTGTGCTGTACATTTTTTTATCAAAATATGTTTACAATCAGAAGCTAGAAAAACTTGTATAAAACATGTTTCTAGAATGGAAAGTGTCCAAGTAAGTATTTTTCAAAGTTAAGGACTAAAATTGTTGTAAGAATTTCAGGCAACATGGTAGACATCCACTAGACAATGCTACATACCAAATATCAAAGCTTTAGGAATTGAGGTTTCCAGTAAGAAGATTTTTAAAGATTGCCTTTTTTACATATTAAGGGCTCCCAGGGAGGGGCCAATATTGACCCCAGGGCCAACATTTAAACAATGTTGGTAAAGGGTCTCTTCACAATACTCAACACGAAATATCTAATGTCTAGTCGAATTAGTTTCAGAGAAAAATGATTATTTATGTTTTCCTATATAAATCAATGTAAACTAAGAGAACCCTGGGGCGTGGCCAATTTTGGCCCAGGGGACATAATTTGAACAAACTTGGTAGATATCCACTAGACAATGCTACAAACCAAATATCTAAGCTTAAGGCATTGAGGTTTCCAGTAAGAAGATTTTAAAAATTGCCTTTTTTACATATTAAGGGCCCCCGGGGCGGGGCCAATATTGACCCCAGGGCCAACATTTAAACAATGTTGGTAAAGAGTCTCTTCACAATACACTGCTGACTCCTTATAACGCGGTTCATTTAGATCCGCGCTCCATTATAACACGGTTGTCCCATGGATCCCCTATTTTTTTTCTAAGTCCATTTTTTACCATGAAATGGCAAAAAATCGAAACCGGAAGTCATTTTTGATCGTAAAACGGCAAATAAATCGAAACCGTAAGTCACAATTGTAACATGTACATAAGTGACGCACACATTTTATCCCTAAAACAACCGTGTTTTAACACCTTTCCCAGTGACAGATATCAGCTCGAGGCAAACTTGTGAATGCTTACTTACTGTTTATCATTGATCCATTACTAAACTCGATTGTCTCTATAATTATCACATAATCCGCACAATTCAGAAAGAAACAAATAAATATTCCCAATCATGTTTTAAAACCTGTCTGTAGTTCATTGATGTACATTTTGCTTTGATCCGCCTCCCTGTCAATTTCATGGATGTTGCATTTTTTGACTATGGAGGTTAACACAGCGATAATATCTGTCAATGAAATGCGACTTCAAAGAAAAATGTCGGCTCGTATCGAGACTGTGATGTTTTGTTGGCTCTGCTATGAAATCATTTGATCTACAAGTGTGTACGTGACATTTGGCATTTTTTAGCTGGTTTAAGTTGGTTGATGATGCAATAATACTGAAATATTATACTGGTTATAAAATTAGGATGTAATTATAAATTATGGAATATGTTCACGATGGTTAGTTTTGTAATATTTATTTTACATTTACATTCGTAAATGTCAGAGTTTGTGTCATAAAAAATAAAATATTTCTGCAGGCATCTAAACAAACTAGATATACGGTCTTTAATTCCATTACAATAATTTAAGGCCGATCCGATTTTGATCTTGGTGTTATTAGTCAGTCTCTTGCCGTTTTGCTTTTTTATTTGAAATTTGGTAATTGTATGTCTTGTAAGAAATATTATTTGTCGAGTACAGTGTGGGGAATCATGACGTTACGTGGAATTAGGCATAATCTCGTTAGTTGTGTATTAGGTAGTATATTTGTGCGGGAAAATCGGGTCATGTATTTTTCGCGGGAAAATCGGGACATGTATTTTGCACGGGAAAATATAACGCGGTTTCACTTATTAACGCGGTCGGGATGATGGACCCACTATACCGCATTATAAAGAGTCTGCAGTGTACTCAACACCAAATATCTAAGATCCTATTAGTTTCGGAGAAAAATGATTTTTCATGTTTTCATATATAAATCAAGGTAAACTAAGAGAACCCTGGGGCATGGCCAATTTTGGCCCAGGGGACATAATTTGAACAAACTTGGTAGACATCCACTAGACAATGCTACATACCAAATATCTAAGCTTTAGGCATTGAGGTTTCCAGTAGGAAGATTTTTAAAGTTTGCCTTTTTCACATATTAAGGGCCCCCGGGGCGGGGACAATTTTGACCCCAGGACCAACTTTTAAACAAAGTTGATAAAGGGTCTCTACACAATACTCAGCACCAACTAGAGCTATATCTGAAGGTGATTAATACCCCCGCAATACTGCTTTGTCAGAGTATACAGAAATGATGTTTGCATCTTTCATGGGTGAATGCTGAAAAGATTGAAATCCTGAAATTTGCTGGGGGTCCAGGGGGTGGCCAGGGCCCCCGGTAGGTCCATTTTTTTATTATTTTTTTTTTTTTTATAATAAATATCTCCAATACAAAGTATGTACATAATTTTTGCGCATTTTAGTTTCCAATGTACATCATTTGAAGGCATATTCTGATGTAGACCTACTTTCATTTTGTGTATTCCGAGATTAAATTTTCTCACGGCATAACAATTTAAGAAAACCAAACGTAGGACTATACCCGCCTACCGATACAAGGCCATTTCAGTTGCATGATAATTACATACGTATTACTTACTAAAATGTCTCTAAGAAAAAAACAATCTATTGAGCATCTTCTCAGTATTTTTTACAATCTGTTGATACGCAAACAGCTACACGACCTTCATCCGCGCACATGTTGTTATTCTTCCAAGAGGGATAAGAATAATGACGTCATTTGGTGAGCTAATGCTAACGCCACGTGAGTGTAAAGCAAAAGTTGTGTTTAAAAAATAGCGACTTGGGTTTCACCGGATGTAAACAAAACTGTAAAAGTAGTTGGTGTCACAAGGTTTTGTTGAATCGTGCTCCCCTTCTACAAAATAATGGACTGATCCAAATGACAAAAAAAAAATGTCATGCAATTCTACTCACGAACATATGTTAAAAGTTTAAAAACTGGAGAAGTAGTTTGCGTCATAAGATTTTGTTAAATAATACTCCCCTCCAACAAATAATGGACTGATCCATAAAAATTATGTCACTTACATGCGCACTTCATGCAGAACATATGATTTCAGTTTCAAGTCGATATCTTGAAAACTGTAGAAGTTTGCATAACACGATTTTGTTAAATCATGTCCCCTGCAAAAAATAATGGACTGATCCACACGAAAAATATGTCACGTACATCTACACTTCATGCCGAACATATGTTTAAAGTTTCAAGTCAATATCTTAAAAACTGTAGAAGTAGTTTGTGTCACAAGATTTTGTTGAATCATGTTATTTCTGCAAACAAGCCAAAAACAGGCCGACAGTTAAGAGGCCCCCAGATGAAGAGAAAACTAGAAATGTGTCCATAGGACACGGATGCCCCCACTATGCATCGTTTTCAGATACTAAAGTGCAATCATGGGAATAATAGCATTTCAAAGACAGTGATGTTCGAGTAATTATAAGAATATGCATAAACTTGATGATCAAGTAAATTATTTGTATTTGTGGCACTGTTGTCTTCTCATTACAGAAACGTCTGTGAAGAAGTTGGTGGTAATGCAATACAATGTCGTAGTGAACATTTGTGCCAAGTTATTTTGAAATCCCTTTATTCATAAAGAAGTTATAGCCCGAACAAGTAAATTCAAGTTTTAGTAACTGTGACCTTGACCTTGGACTTACAGGCATGGGTAATGTATGCAACACACCACCTTGTCTTGGTGAACATTTGTGCCAAGTTATTTTGAAAACCCTCCATTCAAAACAAAGTTATAGCCCGGACAATAAAATTCTATTTTTAGTAACAGTGACCTTGACCTTGGACCTATAGGCATGGACAAGGTACACAACTCACCACCTTGTCATGGTGAACATTTCTGCCAAGTTATTTTGAAATTACTCAATTCCTAATGTAGTCACATCCCTGACAAGAAAATTCTATTTTGGTAACAGTGACCTTGACCTTGGACCTACAGGCATGGGCATGGTACGGGACACACCATCTTGTCATGATGAACATTTGTGTCAAGTTATTTTGAAATCAATCTATTCCTAACAAAGTTACAGCCCGAACAAGAGAATTCCTTTTTTAGTAACAGTGACCTTGACCTACAGGCATGGGCATGGTACGCGATACACTGCCCTGTCATGGTGAACATTTGTGTCAAGTTATTTTGAAATCCCTCCATTTATAATGAAGTTACAGCCCGGACAAGAGAATTCTATTTTTAGTAACAGTGACCTTGACCTTGGACCTTCAGGCTTGGGTATTGTGCGGACACACTGCCTTGTCATAGTGAACATTTGTGCAAAGTTATTTTGAAATCCCTCCATTCAAATCAAAGTAACAGCCCGGACAAGAGAATTCTATTTTTAGTAACAGTGACCTTGACCTTTGACCTACAGGCATGGGCATGGTACGCGACACATCGCCCTGTCATGGTGAACATTTGTGCCAAGTTATTTTGAAATCCCTCCATTCATAACAAAGTAACAGCCCGGACAAGAAAATTCTATTTTTAGTAACAGTGACCTTGACCTTCGACCTAAATGCTTGGGCATGTACATGACATACCGTCTTGATATGGTGAACAATTATACCAAGTTATTTAAAAATCCAATAAGAAATAACAAAGTTACAGAGCGGACAAGATTTTGCAAGAAAATTCTATTTTTAGTAACAGTGACCTTGACCTTGGACCTACAGGCATGGGTATTGTCACGACACACCGCCTTGTTATGGTGAACATTTGTGCCGTTATTTTGAAATCCCTCCATTCCAAACGAAGTTAAGGGCAAAGTGTATATTTTTTTAAACACAAAATGTAAGTGAAAAAGGGGCATAATTTGAAAAATATTGGAAGCAGGGTTATGGGTCTTGTTGTTTATGATGTAGATTTTGATGGTGAAAATACATTTCAAGTTTCAAGGCAGTATCTCAAGTAGTTTTAAAGTTATGGGCAAAATGCATATTTTGCTTAACACAAAATATAAGATATATTCCTATTAAAACTAATGTAAATGGAAGTATCAAAGGGCCATAACTTCTGAACGGAACATGTAAGAGCAAAACCCCACCTTTATGTGTCATAGGGTAAATTTGATTGAATGTATTTAATGGATAAAAAAATCCATTCAATCAACTTTACCCTATGACATATGCACAACAACATATCAGGCCAAGCATTGTGGTAAAGTTTCATCAAATTCCCAGCAGAAGTGTAGGAGGAGTTGCGTTCACAAGATATATTCCTATTAATACTAATGTAAATGGAATTATCAAAGGGCCATAACTTCTGAACGGAACATGTAAGAGCAAAACCCCACTTTTATGCTCAACAACGTATCAGGCCAAGCATTGTGGTAAAGTTTCATTAAATTCCCACCAGTAGTGTAGGAGGAATTGCGTTCACAAGATATACTCCTATTAAAACTAATGTAAATGGAAGTATCAAAGGGCCATAACTTCTGAACAGAACATGTAAGAGCGAAACCCCACTTTTATGCACAACAACATATCAGGCCAAGCATTGTGGTCAAGTTTCATTAAATTCCCACCAGTAGTGTAGGAGGAGTTGCGTTCACAAGATATACTCCTATTAAAACTAATGTAAATGGAAGTATCAAAGGGCCATAACTTCTGAACGGAACATGTAAGAGGGAAACCCCACCTTTATGCACAACAACATATCAGGCCAAGCATTGTGGTCAAGTTTCATTAAATTCCCACCAGTAGTGTAGGAGGAGTTGCGTTCACGAGAATATCGGATGGACGAACGGACGGACAGGAGCAACTCTTATGCCCGTCGCCATTTCATGGCAGGGGCATAAAAATAGCATATATTAAAATGGACTTCATTCGAATGGACCATGGAGGGATACAGAGTGATTTGGTGTTATTCAACCTAAAGCAAAAATTGACGCCGCACGACGCACAAAGGACACAGGGCGATCCTAAAAGCTCACCGTGAGCACAAGTGGTGAGCTAAAAATCTAAAATTGTCAAACTGACAAAGCATTTTTCTCCTCAGCAGTTAGCTCCCCTGTGGTAAGACTTTTAGCTTTTGTTCTTTTGCCACCAAGTTGTATCAAAGTACTGAAAGTACAGAAAACCAGCGAAGCGATTTTGCTTATTGAGAATAACCAGTGCCATGATTCTCATACATGTATCCATTTACGAAAAAGCAAAAAAACTTGTTTCACTCGCAAAGAACTTCCTCTTGTCTAAATGATAGTGGAAATAAGGGTTTCCATGTTTTATCTGGATGAAGGCATGTTAACCCTTTACTCCATAGATATACCTTCATAGCTTGTGCGAACAGTTTAGATCCATATCAGCTGGCACATCTGTGCGATCTGATTAGGATTTAAACTGTTCGCTTTTATGATCATTTTTTTCTGACCAGTAATCACAAATTTTAGATCCAGATCAGATGGCACTATTGTGCCAGCTGATCGGGACCTGAACTGGTAACCTATGTGATGAAAGGCGAATATATTGAGTAAAGGGTTTTAAGCAAAAAATTATAATAGTGAAATCTGTGTACTGACATCCCAAAGACATAATGAACACGAAAAATGATATAAAAAGTGAGACCCCATCGATGGGAAAGTTTATGCAGTTATTTGAAATAAGAAATATATAATTGTTTCCTTCATTGTGAAAAATCGCGGACACGGACAATGTTTGACCATTGTTGCACCGCACCGATCAAGTCCTAGAAATATGAACCGCACCGATTTTACATTTAATCAAACTGTCGTACAGATGAATTTGACCATTGATGCACCGCACAGGTTTTATCCTATCAACATGACGTAGTTAATACCAACTTTAACACGTAACAGGAAACTTGGGGACTACTTTACTTACTCTGATTTCTCTGAAATGCGTAAATCGCCGTTTGCCAGTTGGTTTGATACCGATTTCAGAATTGTGATTAGTAAAACCAGCTTCGCTGGTTAAAAATTCAAATTTTATACCTTATTCAATCTCTTTCAGCAAACTTAGAGCTTTGTTTTTTTCAGCATATGTCTCCAATGTTTCAGTTGTTTTTGTTTTATGTTGGCTAAAAGAATTGTGTGCCTATGTACAGACATGTGTCTTAATTGTAAAATTTGCCATTCTTACCTCCCTGATGAGAGAGCTACATCTTTTAAAGCCATTAAGAGACTTTCACCTTCCACAAAAGCAAATGATAGATTGACACAGCCTGAAATGGTAATACATGTACAATAAATGGTGCAATGTTAATAACAACAGCTGCTATCTGCATATTATGATCAACATGCAATAACAAATACGTTCTAATCTTCACCTTGTGTCACCATCAACATAATAAATATTTATGATGCAACTTACATTATCAGGACTGACCCAGATCTCATTTTGTGGAGGTGTATCAGGTTCAAAATGTTTAACAATTTGCAAGAGCCTTCCTAGTATTAAATATAAAAAAGCAAATTTGTTAAATTGATATCCCCCACCAACATTAGGCAAAAAATTAGTCGTGAAGTACACCTATCCTTACAGGAAGGTAGAGCACACTGAATGCTTGAAAAATGTGTGGACCTCAAATTGTGTGCATGTTTGACCTCAAAACCAGTAGTGTATACCCTACACCTAATTAAAGAAAGAACAAAATCCAATGCTTACGTTGCCAAAATCACATATATTTTGAAAATTAAGCATTAGATTTTGTTCTTTCTTTAAATAAAATAAAAGGGAGGATATTTGCAAAAAACAGATATTTAAGTACCAGCAAATGTATTTTATTTCTTTGCATCAGTGGACTTTAAAGATTGTGTTTTTCCTTCGGTACATGCCATAAACTTCTAAATTTGACAGTCAAATGATCTGTTTGAGACTTTTATGTTATAGAGGAGATAACATTAACCTTTGTGAAGAAATAACATCTTCCTGCTTTATCAAATGCCTTGATTACCACAAATTAAATGGCATAAAACATAGCATCACTATTTTTGAATTTAACTAGACTGTGTCCTTGGGACACTGATGCCTGTACTGCTAAAACAACTTTTGTAACAAAGGGCCATAACTCTGTTAAAAATGGTCATACAAAAAAATCTTTTCTTTACAATCACCTAAACATCTTGCTTGATCATCGGTGCAAGTTTGAAAGAAATCCACCTGACAGTTGATCGGTAGTTGATGCCACAAGATTTTGGGGAAGTATGTATGGACGAGTGCAACTATATATGCCTCCCACTTTGCGGGGGAATAAAAACTGGTAAATTTTCATTTTTCTTCAATATATAAGAGGTGTATGGTATGTGTTAGGTACCGGTGATCATGATCATTTAAAGATGGGTCACTTTTATAAATTCACAATAATATTTGTACCAACCTGGGTAGCCATGCTCAGGATCTCCATTCCTGATGACCTGTGGTACTCTCGAAGTAATCCTCTCTATCAAACGTTCAGAAAGAGCTGTGATACGTCGGTGATCATACTGAAAAACATTAGAGGTCCCTGATTTCAAAGAAATTGGGTGGTGCGACAAATCCAGGTTTACACAGAAAAAATTCATATTTAACATTAACTTATTCAAGTAGATGAAATAACAGTCTAATCTTCAATCTGAGGTTTTTATATAATTAAAGCCTATCCAGAGAGGTTAACTGAACTGCTTGAAAAAATTGAATGCTAGGCCTGAGATCACAAGTCTTTAAACATTAACTGTTTATTATTGGTCAATGTCAAGACTAAACTGCATTAAAATCCACCAGATTCTCAACAATGCAGACTGGTCTCAGGTCTCAGTTTTATTCTTCAATTAACTCATTACTTCATATATATGCCTTTATGACATCGGCAAACAGTGTAGATTCAGGTCAGCTGGCACATCCGGAAAAAAGTATATAATATTGTAATGCATTGTTATATATTCCTTAAAGTCCAGTTTCCTGTAAAATCTCTTATCTAAGAAGTCACAACAAGGTAATGTTTGAATATACACAGAAAATTTACTGTCTCCTGTGAAATGAAAATAGTGTAAATGCTCACCTCCATTTCTTGCATGGCCAGTTCACAAGCAGCCCCTAATCCTACACAAAGTGGGGTTGGTAATGTTCCACTGCGCATTCCACGCTCCTGACCACCTCCGCTCTGTGGCGCCTCTACCCGCACTCGTGGTCGGCGCCTCACGTACATAGCTCCTATTCCTACAGTGTAAAAATACATATAAATGAAAGAAGACAAATGGGTAATTTGTGTAGTATACTTTGCAAAAAGAAAAACTTGAAAGAAGTTAAGGATTGACATGGACTTTGATGGTTTTCATTTGGGTATGGAAAACAGTTGGGTTGTTTGAAATGTGTGAAGAGTGAAATGCATCACATTTGCTTGAAACAATTTAACTGTTTTTCATACCCAAATGAAAACCATCAAATACCAATTCAATCCTTATATTTACATACATACATGTAAATACACTTATTTATACAGAAATTATGAGAAGGATTCATGTTATTACAGCTTTCTTGAATGGCTGTTGGAACAGGCATGTTGACAACAAAGTGAATGGCAGCATGATTTTTTGCAGCAACTTGTAGAAAAAGGTGAGAGCTTGTTGACGTCTCATGTGCATAGTCCAATTAATTTTAAGTGGCTTTTATTGTAGTCATACTTCTTAAAGGAATACTAAACACTGTTTATCATCAGGAATTATGATATGTTAAATAAATAAGACTTCATATAAGAAATTGAAGTGTAAACTAGATGTTTTTTGTGAAAAACGCATGTCTCCCCCCTGCGCCCCCCCCCCCCCCCCTGCGCCCAGACCCCTGTGACCTTGACCTTTGACCTACTGATCCCATAATCAATAGGGTTCTTCTACTCAATATGGGCTATTACCCTATTAAGTTTGAATGCTCTGGGTCAAGCAGTACTCCAGTAATTGACCGGATACGGTTTTTACTCTTCGGGGCCTCTGTGACCTTGACCTTTGACCTACTGACCCCAAAATCAATAGGAGTCCTCTACTCAATAAGGAAATCCATCGTATGAAGTTTGAATGGTCTGGGAAAAATAGAACTCCTATTATTGAGTGGAAACGGTTTTCACTCTTCAGGCCCCTGTGACCTTGAACTTTGACCTACTGACCCCAAAATCAATAGGGTTCTTCTAATCAAAAAGGGCTATCACCCAATGAATTTTGAAGGCTGTGGGTCAAACGGTACTCCAGTTATTGAGCAGAAACGGTTTTCACTCTTCAGGCCCCTGTGACCTTGAACTTTGACCTACTGACCCCAAAATCAATAGGGTTCTTCTACTCTATAATGGCTATCAACCTATGAAGTTTGAAGTCCCTAGGTCAAAGGGTACTCAAGTTATGGAGCAGAAACAATTTTCACTCTTTGGGCCCCTGTGACCTTGACCTTTGACCTACTGACATCAAAATCAATAGTGTTCTTCTACTCAATAAGGGCTGTCATCCTATGAAGTTTGAAGGCTCTGGGTCAAAGGGTACTCAAATTATTGAGCGGAAACGGTTTTCACTCTTCGGGTCACTGTGACCTTGACTTTTGACCTACTGACCCCAAAATCAGTAGGGTTCTTCTACTCAATAAGGGCTATCACCCTATGAAATTTGAAGGCTCTGGGTCAAAGGGTACTCAAATTATTGAGCGGAAACTGTTTTCACTCTTCGGGTCACTGTGACCTTGATCTTTGACCTACTGACCCCAAAATCAATAGGGTTCTTCTACTCAATAAGGGCTGTCATCCTATGAAGTTTGAAGGCTCTGGGTCAAAAGGTACTTGAGTTATTGAGCGGAAACGGTTTTCACTCTTCGGGTCACTGTGACCTTGACCTTTGACCTACTGACCCCAAAATCAATAGGGTTCTTCTACTCAATAAGGGCTATCACCCTATGAAGTTTGAAGGCTCTGGGTCAAAGGGTACTCGAGTTATTGAGTGGAAACGAAGTGTGACAGACGGACAGGGCAAAAACAATATGTCTCCCCCAGAGGGGGGGGAGACATAATAAAGTACAGTGGGTGCTTCTCTTAGGATAGAATCATAAGTATGTATATGCTGGTCTGCAGTTACCCAACCAATAAACGCATATCTTTGGAGTATAGTATTAATAAATAAAACTAAGGTTTCATAAAAAGTTTGGTAGGTTTAGTTATTCTGATTAACCTCCTTGAAAATGATTATGTACATTTATCACTTAAGATATTATATCCTTAAGGACAAGACAACGATATCTTTCCAGGCCACAAATTTAAGTACTTTCCGTGTAAGGTATTCCAGCAACATCTGAATGTCTACTGACCTTTCGGACCATAGATTTTATGTCCACTGATGGACATGAGGTCAATGTTCATCTTGTTGACATCCAGTGGGATTTTGCCTACAGCCTGTGCTGCATCAGTGTGGAAAAATACCTTCTTGGACCGACACATGGCTCCTGAAATATAATCTCTTATTAGTTTCTGACGACTCTGTTACCATCTCTGTCAGATGTCATGTACCAGATCATTTCTTATTTAAATCACATCCTTTCAAAAGAGTAAATTCAAGCTATTTCCAATGTTGCTTCTATTCAAATTGATCCTTACAAGTGATAAATGTATGCATACAACACAAACATCATAGACAGTCGATGCTGATCAGAATTACATGTATCTAGAAATATGCATAACCAATATTTGGTGTGAATTTATAATTGAAAGCAAGTTTTTTACAAAATGAATTATGATGCTTTCATAATTACATTGACAGAAAAGAAAAACAATTCTTTGATCCTTTCTAGATATTTACACCTGTACACATAGATATTTACACCTGTACACATAGATATTTATACCTGTACACATAGATATTTATCTGTACACATAGATATTTACCAGTATACATAATATTTACTGGTACACATAGATATTTACACCTGTACACATAGATATTTACCTGTACACATAGATATTTACACCTGTACACATAGATATTTACCTGTACAAATAGATATTTACACCTGTACACATAGATATTTACCTGCACACAAAGATATTTACCTGTACACATAGATATTTACCGGTACACATAATATTTACTGGTACACATAGATATTTACCGGTACACATCATATTAACTGGTACACATAAATATTTACCGGTACACATAATATTTACTGGTACACATAGATATTTACACCTGTACACATAATATTTACCTGTACACATAGATATTTACACCTGTACACATAGATATTTACCTGTACACATAGATATTTACCTGTACACATAGATATTTACCTGAACATAGATATTTACTGGTACACATAGATATTTACCGGTACACATAATATTTACTGGTACACATAAGTGTTTACCGGTACACATAATATTTACTGGTACACATAGATATTTACACCTGTACACATAATATTTACCTGTACACATAGATATTTACACCTGTACAAATAGATATTTACCTGTACACATAGATATTTACCTGTACACATAGATATTTACCGGTACACATAATATTTACTGGTACACATAGATATTTACCGGTACACATAGATATTTACTGGTACACATAGATACAGTCAGACCTCGATAATTCGAACTTCGATAATTCGAACACCGTAGATATTTCGAACTCGTATCCCGGTCCCGGCAAAACGCCTATATATGCCTTATATGCATTTTCTCTTGATTATTCGAACACCCGATATTTCGAACTTCGAACTCAAAGTCCAGTCCGTCCTTTTGATATTCTATTAATTTCACTCTCGATATTTCGAACTCCATTGAAAATTATCGCTCTCATTTATCACACTTAAAAGTTTTCACACTTCAAGCGGATAACAATAGTGGCGCTGTATGATTAGCACATGTTGTGAAACAGTCACATATCACGCAACGTTGATACCAGTTACTAACAAATAATATTAAGTTTTTGATCTCAATAAAATCTGATCAAAATTATAATAAATTTTTTTTTTAAATAATTAAGACTTGCAAACCAAATATGCAAAAAAGATATTTACCTGTACTCATAGATATTTACCTATGTCCTCAACAGGCTGTCGTACACCGATCTCATTGTTGACTGTCATCACAGACACCAGCACTGTATCTGGTCTTATTGTCTCATCTAACAGCTAAAACAACAAGATAACAGTTAGGCCTCAGACACCAGTACTGTATCCGGTATTATTTTCTCATCTAACAGCTAAAACAACATCAAGATAATAGTGAGGCCTCAGACACCAGTACTGTATCCGGTATTATTGTCTCATCTAACAGCTAAAACAACATCAAGATAATAGTGAGGCCTCAGACACCAGTACTGTATCCGGTCTTATTGTCTCATCTAACAGCTAAAACAACATCAAGATAATAGTGAGGCCTTAGACACCAGTACTGTATCCGGTCTTATTGTCTCATCTAACAGCTAAAACAACATCAAGATAATAGTGAGGCCTCAGACACCAGTACTGTATCCGATCTTATTTTCTCATCTAACAGCTAAAACAACATCAAGATAATAGTGAGGCCTCAGACACCAGTACTGTATCTGGTCTTATTGTCTCATCTAACAGCTAAAACAACATCAAGAAAATAGTGAGGCCTCAGACACCAGTACTGTATCCGGTCATATTGTCTCATCTAACAGCTAAAACAACATCAAGATAATAGTGAGGCCTCAGACACCAGTACTGTATCTGTTCTTATTGTCTCATCTAACAGCTAAAACAACATCAAGATAATAGTGAGGCCTCAGACACCAGTACTGTATCTGGACTTATTGTCTCATCTAACAGCTAAAACAAGACCAAGATATTAAACGAGAGCTCCAGGGCCTAAAGGTTAAGATCACTGATTGTCAATCAAAGAACTTTTTCACAACTGTGGGTTAAAGGCCTCCTTAAGTCACAATCTTTCAGGGGAGGTAGTTTGCAGTAGTTTAGTGGTCCTAATTTAATGTTGCATTTTGATAAACACAAACAATAGCTTCACAAGCTTATTTAGAGCAATGTATTCATTAACAAAGATATAGTTTACCCCCTAAAAGTTTCCAAAACCCATAAATTGTAACAGCTCAGACAACTCTGATGGTCTGAGGCCAAGAATTAGGACCACTGATACCACTAAATTACAGACCAGTTTGCAGTTTTCTACTATAAAGACAACCCCAACTTTTTCAACATCTTATAGGTGTTCTGGTCTGGCTTTAAATGCTATAAGCAAAAAATCCAGTTACAATTGTAAAACATAACTGAGAGAAGTAATATCACAAGAACCTCCATCAGGAATGATAAATGGTTGTTGAAATGTGCGTCTAAATGGAAATGTATTTAACTTAAAGCTTATGATGGAACATTTAACCCAGTACTTTATGGATATGTCTTTAACCACATACTGCAACCATTGTAGATTCAGTTTAGCCTGCAAATCTGTACAATTTGATTTGGATCTAGAATGTTCGCTTTCAGTCAGAAACTAGACTGTGTCCTCAGGACACTGATGCCCCCACTGCTGCAAGTACATTTGTAACAAAATTGTGTACTAGGTATTAACAATATGTGGTGAATGAGGAGTAAGAGCCACAAAATTTAATGACTAACATAAACAAAGGGCCATAACTTTGGTGAAAATGGTTGCAAGGCAATGTCCTTTACAGCAATTAAGACATCATGTCTAATCATCTGTGTAAGTTTGGAAGAAATCAGCCAAATAAAAAATGCGGAGTTGATGCCACAAAATTTTGTAAGTGAAATTAACAAAGGGCCATAACTCTGGTAAATATGGCCGCAGGAAAAAATCCTTTCTTTATGATCATCTGCACATCCACCTTGATCATGTGAGCAAGTTTGAAAGAAATCCATCCAATAGTAAACGAGGAGTTGATGCCACAAGATTAAATCACTGAAATTAACAAAGGGCCATAACTCTGGTAAAATGGCCTTAAGACAAAACCCTTTCTTTACAATCATCTACACAACCTGCTTGATCATCTGTGCAAATTTGAAAGAAATCCCTTAGATAGTTAATGAGGAGTTGATGCTACAAGATTTAATTACTGAAATTAACAAAGGGTCATAACTCTGGTAAAAATAGTCGCAGGAAAAAAATCCTTTCTTTACGATCATCTACACATTCTGCTTAATCATCTGTGCAAGTTTGAGAGAAATCCGCTTTATAGTTTAGGAGGAGTTGACGCCACAAGATTTAATTACTGAAATTAACAAAGGGCCATAACTCTAGTAAAAATAGTCGCAGGAAAAAATCCTTTCTTTACGATCATCTACACATCCTGCTTGATCATCTGTGCAAGTTTGAAAGAAATCCGCCTTATAGTTTAGGAGGAGTTGACGCCACAAGATTTAATAACTGAAATTAACAAAGAGCCATAACTCTGGTAAAAATGGTCGCAGGAAAAAATCCTTTCTTTACGATCATCTACACATCCTGCTTCATCATCTGTGCAAGTTTGAAAGAAATCCGCCTTATAGTTTAGGAGGAGTTGACGCCACAAGATTTAATAACTGAAATTAACAAAGGGCCATAACTCTGGTAAAAATGGTCGCAGGAAAAAATCCTTTCTTTACAATCATCTACACATCCTGCTTGATCATCTGTGCAAGTTTGAAAGAAATCCGCCTTATAGTTTAGGAGGAGTCGACGCCACAAGATTTAATAACTGAAATTAACAAAGGACCATAACTCTGGTAAAAATGGTCGCAGGAAAAAATCCTTTCTTTACGATCATCTACACATCCTGCTTGATCATCTGTGCAAGTTTGAAAGAAATCTGCCTTATAGTTTAGGAGGAGTTGACGCCACAAGATTTAATAACTGAAATTAACAAAGGGCCATAACTCTGGTAAAAATGGTCACAGGAAAAAATCCTTTCTTTACGATCATCTACACATCCTGCTAGATCATCTGTGCAAGTTTGAAAGAAATCCGCCTTATAGTTTAGGAGGAGTTGATGCCACAAGATTTGGGGACGTACGGACGTACGGACGGACGGACGAGTGCAACTCTATATGCCTCCCACTTTGTGGGGGCATAAAAATGTAATGAATCTAAAAGTGAACAGTGTACATCCAGATCACACTGCAAGGTGCCGAACATGGGATTCAATCAATATCCCATTTGGTTAAGGGTTAACACTTAAAACAAGTTATTACTGTACCTTCAGGTCAAGGAGTCCATTCTTCTGAACAGGGAGGTAAGTCACCTCAAATCCTTCCCCTTCAAGAGCACGACATGAATCTAACACACACTTGTGTTCCTGCAGATACATGTACTTATGGAATATTATAACAGTATGCAATGTATAGGTTCGTATTTTTCAAGTTGGGTATGTAAACAATATCACACGAGACCCAAGGTCGAGTGTGATGTGGTTAACATATGCAACGAGAAATAATATGAACCTACAGACTGCAGACTGTCATAATGTTCCTTTTACTATATACCATTTTGGCTCAAAACAAGTTTAAATAAACTAAACAACAAAATTGTAGTCAACAACATAGTTTCCATAATAATAAAAATAGTAAATTTATAAATGGGATAGAAAATTTATAAATGGCGTAAAAATATTGTAACAGTTGTAAAACAGCGACGGAAATTTCCTTTTTTGAAGTTCAATATGTGCTGGAAAATTACGACAACATAGAACTGACGTCACATAGAACATAGGAAGCTGCAAAATAAAGAAATAGGAAATGACATTGTCCAATATGGAATTACTAATCTGACGAGTTGTATCAATCTTGCAGATTAACGCTGCACTGTGCTAAAATCATTCATGGGTATGTAATAACATAGGACGACATGAAACTAACACAAAAAAAAATTAAAATGCTAGACTTTTCTATGAGCTTGAAGTTATAAATATCCAGTGTTCAAATTATCAAAGGTATATTTATATAAAGTAATCAGAGTATTGTCAGGACTGAGAAAGGAGTTCAAATCAATTGTGTTGGAATTATCAACTAAGTTCAAATTAAAGAAGTTGCACTTTATAACAAGAGCCAGTCGGAAACGACTGCAAGCTCGACTATTCGAAAAGTCAGAATTATTAAGCACATTGTAACTGGGCTTCATTTAAACTGGGGAGTGATTCAGGAGTTTATGACACCTCCAACAAACACACATGAACAAAAGTTTCTTAATCCAAGTTAGGAAATAAATAAATTACACTTAATTTATTATTGTAGATTTTTTTAGGGTTAACACAACCCAGCCCATAAACCCCTGATCCGACACCCATCAACCTACTATCCCTGCCCACCTAAAGTGGTGTGGCGTGGTGAAGTACAGTATGGTATGCTGGTTGCTGGTGTTGTCATTGTTGGTGTTGTTACTGGCGGTGGTAGTGTTGTTGCTGGTGGTGGGGGTGTTGGTGTTGTTGTTGTTGTTGTTGGTGGTGGTGGTGTTGATGTTGGTGGTGGTGTTAATGTTGTTGGTGGTGGTATTGGTGTTGCTGGTGTTGTAATAGTATAGTAATAGTAATAGCATAGTAATAGTACAGTAATAGTAATAGTATAGTTATAGTAATAGTAATAGAATAGTAATAGTACTATAAGAATAGTATAGTATAGTAATAGTATAGTATAGTAATAGTATAGTATAGTAATAGTATAGTAATAGAATAGTAATAGTAATAGTAATAGTCTCGGTCTCGACTAGGTCTGGGTCTCGGTCTGGGTCTCGGTCTGAGTCTCGGTCTGGGTCTTGGTCTGAGTCTCGGTCAGGGTCTCGGTTGAGGTATCGGTCTCGGTTTGGGTCTCGGACTCGGTTTGGGTCTCGGTCTCAATCTCGGTTTGGGTCTCGGTCTCGGTTTGTGTCTCGGTCTCGGTTTGGGTCTCGATCTCGGTTTGTGTCTCGATCTCGGTTTGTGTCTCGGTCTCGGTTTGGGTCTCGATTTGGGTCTCGGTCACGGTTTGGGTCTCGGTCTCGGTTTGGGTCTCGGTCTCGGTTTGGGTCTCGGTCTCGGTTTGGGTCTCGGTCTCGGTTTGTGTCTCGATCTCGGTCTGTGTCTCGGTCTCGGTTTGGGTCTCGATTTGGGTCTCGGTCACGGTTTGGGTCTCGGTCTCGGTTTGGGTCTCGGTCTCGGTTTGGGTCTCGGTCTCGGTTTTGGTCTCGGTCTCGGTTTGGGTCTCGGTCTCGGTTTGGGTCTCGGTCTCAGTCTCGGTTTTGGTCTCGGTTTTGGTCTCAGTTTGTGTCTCGGTCTCGGTTTGCGTCTCGGTCTCGGTTTTGGTCTCGGTCTCGGTTTTGGTCTCGGTCTCGGTTTTGGTCTCGGTCTCGGTTTTTGTCTCGGTCTCGGTCTCGGTTTTGGTCTCGGTGTCGGTTTTGGTCTCGGTCTCGGTTTGTGTCTCGGTCTCGGTTTGGGTCTCGGTCTCGGTTTGTGTCTCGATCTCGGTTTGGGTCTCGGTCTCGGTTTGGGTCTCGGTTTTGGTCTCGGTCTCGGTTTGGGTCTCGGTTTGGGTCTCGGTCTCGGTTTGGGTCTCGGTCTCGGTTTGGGTCTCGGTCTGGTCTGGTCTGGTATAGTATAGTATAGTATAGTATAGTATAGTATAGTATATGCCCCCACCCACCCCACAATTTCTCAACACTTTCAACCAAAGTATGTAAAGTACATCTGTTTTAAACATTTTCTAAAGCATTACATATGAAAAACACTAACATTGAACCTTTAACAATTATTTATAAGTCTTAATTCTAATTTCAAGTGAAAAGGGGCAAAAACCAAAAATTCTAAGTCGAAAAAGGGCAATAATTTGAACAAAATTGAAGTTAGAGTTATGGTTCTTGGCATACAAACTTCAAATATGATGATGAACAAGTGTTGAAAGTTTTAAAGCTGTAGTATAAGTAGTATGGAAGTTATGGGTTTGTACAGTAGCTTGCATGCAAACTTTAACCTGAAATTCTAAGTCAAAAAGGGGCATAATTTGAACAAAATAGAAGTTAGAGTTATGGTTCTTAGCATACACACTTGGGATATGATGATGATCAAGTGTTGAAAGTTTCAAAGCTGTAGTGTAAGTAGTATTGAAGTTATTAGTTTGTATAGTAGCTTGCACGCAAACTTTAACCTGTAATTCTAAGTCGAAAAAAGGGCCATAATTTGAACAAAAGTAAAGTCAGAGTTATGGTTCTTGGTATACACACTCGGGACATGATGATGAACAAGTGTGCCAAGTTTTAAAGCTGTACTATTAGTAGTATTGAAGTTATGAGTTTGTACAGTAGCTTGCACGCAAACTTTAACCTGAAATTATAAGTCAAAAAAGGGCCATAATTTGATCAAAATGAAAGTTAGAGTTATGGTTCTTGGCATACACACTCCAGACATGATGACGAAGAAGTGTGCCAAGTTTAAAAGATGTAGCTATAGTAGTTTTTAAGATATAGGTAGGTTGCACGTAAACTTTAACCAAAGCGGGACGCCGACGCCGACGCCCAAGTGAGTACAATAGCTCGACATATTCTTCGAATAGTCGAGCTAAAAACAGGGTCGGATGCAA
This sequence comes from Corbicula japonica, assembly GCA_038501625.1. NCBI lineage: Eukaryota > Metazoa > Mollusca > Bivalvia > Venerida > Cyrenidae > Corbicula > Corbicula japonica. Next base: position 3,600,548 of record JAZAYU010000053.1, read on the forward strand.
AATTTCTAAAATAGTGGTTCATTTGGGGCAGCAATAGGGTAGTTATATAATTATTTCTGACTTTCTGGCAGAAATCCCCATTAAAATAAAATATTGCTGCCAAAAAGGGGGTTAGAGTATTCCCAATGAACCCTTCTGGATATACCCCTGTACCTACACAATATTATAATCAAATAATATACAAGAATCAACTTGTATGACAAGATACAGGACACATACTGTCTGTGTAGTGATGAGATGTTTCTTTTTGCTCTTGTAGAATCTTGCCGTGCCTTTCACACAGATGTTGTTGGACTCCGTGGCACCACTGGTGAAAATCACCTCCCGGGGGTCAGCACCAATACAGTCAGCAACTTGCTGTCAACCAATAACAACATATTATATGTAAAGAATGGGAGGAGACTTCTTTTGAAAATACTTTTACTTTACCACAACTTAACCCTTTCCTTGATATATACGCATTTTTACACATGTGCGACCAGTGTAGATCCAGATCAGCCGGCACATCCGTGCCGTCTGATCAGGATCTGCACTGGTCGCATTTTGGTCATAAATAACCTAATTAATCAAATAGCGAACAGTTTAGATCCTGATCAGACAGCACAGATGTGCCAGCTGATCTGGATCTAAACTGTTCGCCCTAACAATAAAGGTGTATCTATACAGGAAAGGGTTAAACATTTCAGATGCACATGTTGAGTTTTCATAAATATTTTCTATATAAAATATACATTGGTCATAGTATAGATTGTACATGATATTGTGGAACTTGAGCAAATTGCATTAAATGTTACAGTGGACTTAGACAATGCATTAACTTGTGAAATTCTATTACCTACTTCTGTAATATCATCATTCCGAACATTTGTTATTTAAATATCAGTAACCATAAAAACAACAAAATGCATCAATGAATTTGTTTCATACATTATCATGTTTCCATACCCTGGTCCAAGACAATCACCAGAATGCTTTGTTTGTGTATAAGTCACAGACAGTTATACAGCATGTGGTGGGTGTTTTACTGTTTGTGTAACTCAGAAAACAGGTACCACTTTGGCACATGTATAACCACTTTACCCTATACACTTCTGTGCCATCTTATCAGGATCTACACCATTCACTTTCAGATTAATTAGTTACTTCTGACCAATAAGCAAAATTCAGAACCAGATGTGCTGGCCAATCTGGATCTACAGTTGTCGCACTAATGATCAAATAAATATATACAGAGTAAAGGCAAAATTCCACACAGGAATTATTTCAATGGTTATGTTATTGAACATGTAGCCAGATGTTCCTGCATTCAAATACTTGGTGGGTAAAACTGACAGGTTTGTGGTCTTGTTGTTATATCACAGATTTCAGGGGTTTACCTTCCTAGCTTTCTCTACAGCAGCCTCGGTCTCCCAACCATAAGCATGTGTTCTAGAATGTGGGTTTCCATAGTAACTGACCAAATATGGCAGCATTGCATCTAACACTCTTGGATCCTAAAATCAAATAAATCATTTCATTCAAATATTGTATTTTTTAAACTTTATCCAAGAACTTTACATAATTTGCAAGAAACTTTGGTAATGCAAACAAATGATTTGATCCATAAAACTGATAAATAAGCAAAATATTGCCTGCTGAATAATGAGTAATAGTGATGTTAGCTGATCTCCTTGGGCATTTTATTAATCCTGAGTAAGATCTCGTCCAGAAACTTACCAGTGGTGTGGTAGACTGAGCATCCATATACAGTGGTCTTAATTCCTTGTCCGGCATGTCCTTTCTGGCACTGGAGAAATCTGTATTTCTATGTGGTGGTTTAACTGAAAGGATCAAATAGCTATCCATTTAATAATGAACACAAGTTGTCTGAATAGAAGGAGTGTTTATGAAAGGTTAGATAAAAGTGAGATCAGTTTTCAGCCTTTTAAATCTCTCTCTCTATATATACAAGAAGCCAGGAACCTGTATAAAGAAATTTAAAATAATCCTGAGGGATAGTGTCAATAAAACATAATTTGTTCACTCTTTTAATGTCTTGGCCTATTGCCTTAATCTAAATAAATACAGATGAAAACTGTTGATCAAGAAAACAAAAGAGCCAAATGGCCCTGTAACCCTCACCTGATTCTTGGATACATGAAATAAAATGTTCATCAAAACACATAGATATGTCAAACAGACTGCTATTTTACAACAATTTAAATTATTAATCTGACAGCATTATAAAAAGATTTGTTCTGAAGAAAACTTGAACTGATTTATAAACTGTTGGAGCTGCAATCATTACTATTCAATTAGTACAACAATACAGACTATTTATTTGTATGTGTATGGCATATGGGTCATTTTTAAACTTTGCTTCAAAGCCTTGTGGCTTGGAAATGGTTGACCATAGGATCATTATTTGAACAACTTTTGAAGAGGTCAATGCCAGCTAGGTTGCTTTAGGCAAAGTTTGGTTAAAATCTACCGAATGGTTTTAATGTTTAAAATCCAACTAGTTCTTTATGAGAAGATTTTTTAAGATTTGCTTATAAGCCCTGTGGCTGGTGAGTGGTTTACCCTTTGGCCATAAGGTAAACAACTTTTGTTGACATCGGATAGTATTGAACTTATGAATTTCTGGCAACATTATGCTGCACACACTTTACAACACTTGTGCATCAGCTGTATATTGTAATGATGCGAGACTATGTACAGTAACATATTTCAATGCTTCGACAACAATGTGACTACAGTACCTGACATGACACTTTTGTGACAAAACTGTCCAGTTTTTCGATTAACACATTTATCATGATTACAGTAGCTGTCAAGGACACACCGAGTATGACTTTTCTTGTGTCTCAAGTTGTGGATTACCCCACCCACCGTGTTACTTTTAGAAGACGTTGCATAACAAACTCATTTTACGCATCTAGTAACTTTTACCATTTGTCTCTTTACTTTGTGTCTGTACTAGCCGAACAAAATTTTGCGCTTGACGCACTCCACGAATTCGATTACCACCACGACAAACTGCTGAAATCATCTTGTCTAACTCTCTTTCGGGTGATCGAAAATGAAAGTAGGTTTGGATAGATTTTGATAGGTTTCGTATTCATGTTTTTTCTCTCTCTCGAAAATCGGTGCTCTCTATCAATAACGACTTATTGTTTTATAATTATTATTTATCTGAATTTTAATCGGCGTGTATAATTAGTTAATTACTTTCTAAAATTCGAAAATAAAGTTATCTTAAAATGTCAGCGCCCGTATCAAGTTGAAAGTCAAACGTCAAATATCGAAATTTTCCGTTATGACGCTCAAAGTCTGATTTAGTACAACACATGCACAGGCCGCCGATAGTATGGGCTTTGTTCTTTTGAATTCAAAATGCCCTCGGCTATGTTTACATTTCTCCAAGAATATTGTCAGGTGTCCGGTCAGCAAACCAACAGTAGGTCTATCGGCTTGGATTTGGAATTGCCAAGAACAAAGCAGACGACATCTGACTGTTGACGTCTATCCAAGGTTGTCAAGACAACAAGTCAGCTACTACCTTCGTTACCATGAATACAACAGTCAAGAATTACATGATGGTGCTGTAAAAAGTTTTATGACAAATAAGCTAGCAGCAAATCACCCAATTGAAGATAGGGCAGCCGAAGTAAGAATGAGGCTACATCCAGAAGCCCAGAATAGTGAATTTTTATTTGGAATGTTCGATGGACATGCAGGATGTGCATGTGCACAAGTTGTTAGTGAAAGACTTTTCAGTTACATTGCTGTTATGTTGTCTCCCTTTAACATTCTAAACAAAATAAAACATGAAGAGTTAGATCCCTGTAATGACCTTATGTACAGGTTCACTCACAAAGACAATTATCATAGTTCAGACATGTTAGATCTGTACAAAAAAGCTTTGCGAAAACTTGCAGTAGAAACGATTGATACCTCCCATGATGATTGTACTGTAGAAGATATCCTTAAAGCGGCATTCATGAGATTAGATCATGACATTCTTACAGATGCTTTGCCAGATATCGGACATGCTTCTGTTAACTTAGAGACAATATCTTTAGCATTGTCAGGAGCTTGTGCGACTATGGCATATGTTAAGGAACTGGATCTGTATGTTGCAAATGCTGGTGACTGTAGAGCTGTTCTTGGGCAATATGCTGAAGATGATGTTTGGACCGCCAAGCCTCTATCATTTGATCACACTGCAGAAAATAGGAGTGAGGTAGAAAGATTGAATAATCAACATCCCAATGAAAGGAATTCTATACTTAGAAATGGAAGACTTCTTGGAGATTTGGCTCCACTACGAGCATTTGGTGATGCCAGATACAAGTGGCCAGCAAGAGTAATGAAACATGTGTTGAATGTATCAAATCCCAACGTCATCAGTATTTATGGGGAAAACCTTATTCCAACAAATTACAAGAGTCCTCCATACCTTACTGCTGAGCCAGAAGTTGTTCACCACTCCCTTACTCCCAGGGATAGGTTCTTAGTTCTTGCTACAGATGGATTGTGGGAGCATCTTGATGAGCAACAAGTTGTGGACCTTGTTGCTGCACATATGGATGAGCGCTCAATTTTAAGGGAGTTTTCACTGCCAAGGGAAGACATTACTCTGAGTGAAGTGAGTTCGATTCTAAAAGTCCGGAAGAGGAAGCTTGCAAAGAAGCCAGAGGATGAAAATGTGGCCACTCATTTACTCCGGATGGCATTAGGACCTGCTCATGGTCAGATATCACAATATCTTACCCTGCCTGAGTCCAGTGTGAGAAGCTATAGAGATGACATAACCATCACTGTTATCTACTTTGACACAGATTATATTGCAAAAAAGACATTCTAATTACTAACATATAATATTTAGTAGCTGTTTGTTTATTGGAAGCTGTTTTAATAAGAACATATTGCTTATTTTTAATTTCATTGTTACTGTAACACACATTTGTATTTTGTAGCATTCATGTACATGTGTATTTTGTAACACACTCATAAGTATTAGCTTTAAAGAGAATCCACCACAAAGCAGGATTTGGACTGACATACATGTAGGCTTACCATTAGTTTAAAGAAGAAACAATGATTCAGGGTGAATTGATGTCATTTAATCCTTTAATCCATAGATAATCCTTTAATGCAAGGGCAAACAGTGTAGATCCTGATCAGCTGGAACTTTTAGATTAATGAGGTTATTTGTGACCAATATGTGACCAGTGTAGAACTAGATCAGAATACACAGATGTGCTGACTGATCTAGATCTACACTGGTCGCACACCCGTAAAAACATGTAAATACGGAGTAACGGGTTAAAGGAACTGATGCCCAATAGTTTTCAGTTTTAGTGAAAATTATGAGATATTTGTGTGTTGCATTATATTAAAAAAATGATATTTTTGTGTAGACCTCCATTTTAACCATTAACGTAATGGGATATGGCTGTTGATCCAGTGTAGATCCAGATAAGCTGGCACATGCATGCTTTCTGACCATTTTCTAAACTGTTCATTGTTAGATTTAATAAAAGGTTATTTCTGACCAAGGATACACCAACAAAATCCAGAACAGATAGCACAGATTTCCCAGCTAATCCGGATCCATACTGCTTGCATATACACAAAACCTGTACATCTGAAGTAAAGGTTTAAATGGAGAAAGCATATAAATAAGGATCTACTTGTCAGCCTGTCTGTCTATCTATCATGAAAACTTAAGGTTCGATCTTACTGCCTTCCATTATTTACTTCTTATGCTAACAGATTCATGATGTACCCAAAATTTATAGGTCAAGGTCATTTTTGACAGTATTAATTGGATAAATGTTTTTCTTGTGAAACATACCTGACCATGACCTGTTATTGTTGTCAATGTTTGCATTGACAAGTTTAACCCTTTCCTCCATATATATATATATATATATACACCTTTTATAGCATGAGGAAACGTTGTAGATCCACAACAGCAGATACTTCTGTGACATATGATCAGGATCTGCACTGTTTGTTTGTTTTTTTGTCAGAAATAACCTAATAAATCAAAAGGCTAACAGTGTAGATCCCAATCAGATGGCACCAATGTGCCAGTTGATCTGGATTTAAGCTGTTCACCTATGTGAAGAATCAGTTATAATATGTGAATAAATCAAAAAGCTAACAGTTTAGATCCTAATCAGATGGCACCAATGTGCCGGTTGATCTGGATCTATGCTGTTCACCTATGCCATATAGGCATATATGTGGAAGAAAGGATTAAATATTATGTTCTTAGAACCTACTAGCATTTTCAATTGGATCTAACTCAAACTTGAATAAATGAACAAAAGCTTTAATTAAAAATTAGTGTTATTCATTATTATAAAACTATATGACTCAACTCAAGCGTTCAGGTAACTAATTTGTAATTTTCAGTCATATTCAATTTGTCCTCATGAGTATTGTATTTTCTTGTTACACATCATGGGCATTACATAACTGACTTTTGGCTTAAGTATTGTTTGTGATACTAGTTAAGGGCCATCTTCAGTCATCATTGCACTTTTGATGTCCGCATGAGTGATATAATACTTGACAACAATATGTTGCGGCCTAGATATTTTTAAAAATGTGATTGACCTTGAATTTCCTGGTTGTGTAAATATGTGACCAAGGAATAAAATTTTGATTTCTTTCTTCAAAATTGAAACATCTTTAAAAGGACACAACATATTGCTGTCAGTATCTTAATACTTATGTGGGCATGCAAAATGAAGTTTGTGTTTAAAATTTTGTGTTTGGTTGTAAGTAGATATTTAGGGAATTTTAGGTTTAGCTACATTTTTGTATTTTTACAACTTTTCTTAACATATATATGTAAAATAAACATACAATAATATCATTTATTTGTGCAATGTTAAATGATCTGCAATTTGTCATAAGAGACATTTTAATTTTTTTTTATAGATTACAGTGCAATGATGACAATAGATGGCCATTATATAGGTATTAATTTTTTTTTATAGATTACAGTGCAATGATGACAATAGATGGCCATTATATAGGTAAAAATATCTCGCTACCTACCTATCTCTACCTACAAGCAAACACTTTGATGTTGGCTCTATGTGTCTGCCTTTTAGGGCAGGCCTGACAATAGCCAGTTATGACATGAGCCGTGTTTTGTGTTGCTGCAGGGTTGGTTAAGTGGTATGTCAGTTATGACATGAGCCATGTTTTGTGTTGCTGCAGGGTTGGTTAAGTGGTTGCTGCAGGGTTGGTTAAGTGGTTGCTGCAGGGTTGGTTAAGTGGTTGCTGCAGGGTTGGTTAAGTGGTTGCTGCAGGGTTGGTTAAGAGGTATGTCTAAGTCAATATGGTCACCTTTCTCAGAAAAAGTTTAAGCAGCAAATTAAAATAAGAAAAGTTTTATAACAACCTTTAGACAATTGTTTATAATTTTTATCTAACTAACTACAGGTTAAATTTCCAAAAGAAGTAAGGCCAGTTGTATGAAATATTTTGAATATCTTAATGCAGTAAAAACTTTTCATTCTAGTGTACAAAATGCATAAAATACAAGTGAAGACATTTGATTTCATATGTAAGAATTTGTTATTCCAAATTTAACCTTAGGTTATTCTAACCTGTGGATTAAATTTCAAACAATTGGTCTCAGGAGCTTATATCCTTAAATGATGATATTGTATTCTGCCAGGACATTGACTGTTGATAACATATATGGTTTAACATATTTTACATTAAGTGAATTGCCTGTAGTGTAAATCCCATTCAATTTAATGTTTAACGTCCTACCCTGCCTTCTACGAGTCGCATTATGGGTGTTGACAAAGAGAGTTAAATTTTGGATGCCAAAAAATTATTTTAGTACATAACCCACTTTGGGTTTCTAAGGTCCAAAAGTTCCGAAGCCAAAGACTACAGAGGCACTTTGGTTAATTCAACCCTATGCTAATGTAATGTAAGTGCTAAAATAAATACTTTTATATTTAATTGGGGTGTGATTGGTTAAATAGACCTCATTTTTCACACATCCCCAGAGGGAGAGATGATAGAGACTGATGTTGCTTAATCCAGATGTCATAGGGATCAAAGAGAAAGGGATGTCCAGCTAATATATGTTTTGGCCTATTCTCAGTGTCGGCTAGTGACACTACCAATACAATTTTTTAACAACATTGTATAAGCAATTTTCAGTCATTTTAACCTGAAATAATACTGGCATTTATTTTCTTGTGGTTAATAATCTTCTAAAAAATGCTGCCACAGAAATCTTAAGTATTATGTTAAACATGTTATTCAGAAACATTTGAACATTTCAGGTTTATGTGATTTTTGCTAACATAGCGAATATGCATAATAATTTACAATGTTTTTAATGACCTGTTAAATCTGGTTTAAGACCTTTGAAATTGATATGTATGTATATGCTGAAAACTTACCGTACTTTTCATTGTCTTTTTTATGTACCTATGAAGTGGGAGGCATATTTTTATGTAACTTACCGTACTTTTCATTGTCTTTTTTATGTACCTATGAAGTGGAAGGCATATTTTTATGCCCCTATGAAGTATTAGGCATATAGAGTTGCACTCATCCTTCTGTACGTACATCCCCCAAATCTTGTGACATCAACTCCTGATTAGCCACTGGGAGGAATTTTTCAAACTTGAACAGATGATCAAGCAGGATGTGTAGATGATTGTAAAAAAAGATTTTTTCCTGTGACCATTTTTACCAGAGTTATGGCCCTTTGCTACAAATGTTGTCGTAGCAGTGGGGGCATCAGAGTCCGAGGAAACATTCTAGTTTGTTGAGTGTCTTCAAATAAAGCATGCTGCATGTGATATTAGAATGTGAACAAAATCGCAACTGCAGATGAGTTTTAGATCAGAGCATCAAACAAACATACAGTTTTTAGAAGAGTTTAAGAAATTGTACATCAACAACATTAACAGTTTATGAAAATGAAACTCTGTTTGGACAGAAAAATGGTGTCATCTCCAGGTTTATATTAATCATGGAAAGTTTTGGGCGCCTTTTAGTCAATAAAAGAAATACAGGAAAAAACCTACTTGTAAAAGTAATGTGTAACAGATAATGTGATATCTCAGCTTAAACTGATATAAAAGAAAAATTATCAAATTATCAGATTTATTATTTGAACAGGTATATTGTAACAGACTCTCCATAAAACTGTTACACTAACATAGTTTTCCACCACTATGTCCTATGGGTAAAGAAAGCAAGAAAACTTTAAGATATGATTATGATGACTTACATTTAACAGATCTGAATTATATTTGCATAGTTAGAATAAAGGTGAAAAAGATCAGGGTTGAGCAGGGATTTGAATCCAGATCAGACTGCATGAATGCACAACTGATCTGGATCTGAACTTGTTGCGCATGAGACATAAGCTGTAACATGGTATTCAGGTTGAATGTTGGAATTCTTGGTAAAAATCTTGTGTAAAAACAAGTAACATGTAGTAAGTTCTACTAGGGAATATCTTAATGCCAGTATTGTACAGTTATTTTACTCATTAAAGATCATTGAATATATTATAGGAAGGCAGAAAATGTTAGTGATGAAAGATGTTATGAATAAGTATAGAATTGTTTGTCATATGGTTAGTTTTGATACTGTCTGGCCGTCTGAATTTGATTTTCTGTAGTTAATATTTATCAAGTGGAAGTTATTAAGAAAATTAATTACAAATATTTGTTTGTTGTCTTTAAATAGGGAAGCTATTGTACTTGCCCCACCATCCGCATCTGCATTCGCGTTGGCGTCCCTTATACAAAATATGCACTTAAGTCCATAACTTTGAAATTACTTGAGATATGAACTTGAAATTATTGACTACGTGTATATATATTCACCATCAAAATCAACATCATTACCAAGAAGACCCATTATTCTGCTACAATTATTGTTCAAGTTATGCGCTTTTAACTAAAAGGGGTGAGTATGTTTTTTGCTCAATTTTGGCTTAAGAAGTATATTCACAAATAAAAAAAAGCGGATAAGTTAAAAAAGCAGTCTTTATGGGATTGTTGAAAATTTCACTGAAATATCATGAAAAGTAAAGTTTCAGTATCATTTCAAAGACAAAATGTGTAAAATGCCTTCTTTTTGATAATTATGTTTATTAAAAATTTATATTGATAACCTTTTGAACCCAAAAATAAAAACGGAAAAAAGGTTAAACAATAGATCTGACAGTATAAATTTCTTTATGGGTTTAATTGGGGATAAGCACGAAATCTGAATTTAGGCACATTTCTGCTGTTTTCACTACTAGTAGTTTGCATGTGACCATCAATGACGTCATCATATACACGAACAGGAAGTTCTCATTGTCAGGTTTTGACTTTCAAACAGATGTGTGAAGTTAGCGGCCTAGCGGCCTGGCGGCGTGAAGTTAGCGGCCTGGCGGCGTGAAGTTAGCGGCCTGGCGGCGTGAAGTTAGCGGCCTGGCGGCGTGAAGTTAACGGCCTGGCGGCATAGCGGCCTGGCGGCGTGAAGTTAGCGGCCTGGCGGCGTGTTAGCGGCCTAGCAGCGTGAAGATGGTTGAATTTATCGCAATTAATGTTGATCTTACAAACTGATTGAAATCTATTTTTACAGATATAATGTAAAATGCAGGGGTGTATAAGAAAGTTATCGACATGATTTAGCTTTTATTTTTTAAATCAAAATTCCAGCTTATCTGCAGAGACGACTCGGAATCTATTTGAGATGTGTGAAGTTAGCGGCCTAGCGGCCTGGCGGCGTGAAGTTAGCAGCCTGGCGGCATGAAGTTTGCGGCCTGGCGGCATGAAGTTAGCGGCCTGGCGGCGTGAAGTTAGCGGCCTGGCGGCGTGAAGTTAGCGGCCTGGCGGCGTGAAGTTAGCGGCCTGGCGGCCTAGCGGCCTAAACTTAATATTTATCATAATTTATGTTTATCTTTAAAACGGCTTAAAATCGATTTTTACAGCATGCAATGTGCATTTCAGGGATGATTAAGTGAAATATCAACAAAAACTAGCTTTGATTTTTTATAAGTTTTCGAAGCCTGGCGGCCTAGCGACCTGGCGGCCTAACGGCCTGGCTGCCTGGCGGCCTAAACTTAAAATTTATCATAATTTATGTTTATCTTGAAAATGTCTTGAAATCGATTTTTACGGCATGCAATGTACATTTCAGGGATGATTAAGTGAAATATCAACAAAAACTAGCTTTGATTTCTTTTAAGTTTTCGAAGCCTGGCGGCCTAGCGGCCTGGCGGCCTAAACATAAAATTTATCATAATTTATGTTTATCTTAAAAATGTCTTGAAATCGATTTTTACGGCATGCAATGAACATTTCAGGGATGATTAAGTGAAATATCAACAAAAACTAGCTTTGTTTTTTTTTTAAGTTTTCGAAGCCTGGCGGCCTAGCGCTACCTGGCGGCCTGGCGGCCTTAACTAAAAATTTATCATAATTTATGTTTATCTTAAAAATGTCTTGAAATCGATTTTTACGGCATGCAATGTACATTTCAGGGATGATTAAGTGAAATATCAACAAAAACTAGCTTTGTTTTTTTTTAAGTTTTCGAAGCCTGGCGGCCTGGCGGCCTAAACTTAAAATTTATCATAATTTATGTTTATCTTAAAATGTATTGAAATCGATTTTTACAGCATGCAATGTACATTTCAGGGCTGATTAAGTGAAATATCAACAGCTTTGATTTTTTTTCAGTTTTCGAAGCCTGGCGGCCTGGCGGCCTAAACTTAAAATTTATCGTAATTTATGTTTATCTTAAAATGTCTTGAAATCGATTTTTACCGCATGCAATGTACATTTCAGGGATGATTAAGTGAAATATCAACAAAAACTAGCTTTGATTTTTTTTTCAGTTTTCGAAGCCTGGCGGCCTGGCGGCCTAAACTTAAAACTTATCATAATTTATGTTTATCTTAAAAATGTATTGAAATCGATTTTTACAGCATGCAATGAACATTTCATGGATGATTAAGTGAAATATCAACAAAAACTAGCTTTGATTTTTTTAAGGTGGATAGACACATTGCTCACCCAGTTTTTGACGTCAAATATTAAATTTTGACCAAATCTTATGAAAGTTGGTCACAATAATTTGTAAGGATCGCTTTATTGAAATATGCAAAATATTTTCCCTTGCCGACGACGGATATTGAAAAACAGCGCCATCTATGAAGGCACCCGGATTTCCTCCGTTTTTCATTAAACGTAGAGATTTAACTATGAAGTTAACGCTGAAATGATACAAAATTTGAACTGAACATGCACCAATACAAGTTTTATAAGAATTTGGTAAAATCTTTGAACTGAGACATTCTATGTACTTGAAATATCATAATAATCTACGTATTGCGAGCCTTTTTTGCACCGTTTTTTGCGTACCCCTACAGTTTTTAACGTTATATAAGTGTAAAAGCAGACGGTGAACTTTTGTTTTAATATGTTATTGCCACATGTTTAAAAGTTCGAAATGTGAAATAAAAAATGGGTGTCTTCGGGTTACTTTTTGCGTAAAAATAAAGAGAACCTAAATTTAGGTAATAGTTTCATACAAACGCCGACGTCACACACGTTAATTATACGAGTACACGACGGCGTAGTTGAAATAACGTTTAAATGATCGTATTTCTTTGTAAGCGTTTCCTCATATTTAAAACAAAATCGCTCAATAAACATGCACTTCATTTATTGTTTTTGCAAAAATTTAAACTTATCAAGTTTGTTATCATTGGAAAGTGTGGCCTACACTTTCGAGTTTTTTTTCTACATATTGAATGTATGATCAGTAGATTTTTCAGCTGTAAATACGTATTTGTTTCAGCGAAGTATGTGATAAAGTTAGAAACCGTCTTTGCTGTCAAACAGGGCATTTTGAGCCACCAAAACCGGATTATTTTTTTCCAGCCATAAGACAAAAGAAGATATTCCAAATTACCGTAAGAAAAAACTCAGTAACGCTGGGAGAGCACGTCGTAATTATAACTTCAAAGATGATTGAAAAAAGAAAATCTTCAGCTGTATCGTGCAATAACATCTAATGTAAAAATGATTACGAATTGTTCTGTAATCTTTTTGTAATGATATTATTAACATAGTATTTCTAGTATTCTCCTATTTTACGTCATGCCAGTTCTTCACAACATTTAACGAGAGATATCCTAAGATATACAACCTGAAGACAGAATTTCTCCTTTTACTGCACGTGAACATGACTGCACGGCAACTGTCTTTATACTCTGGCAAATTTCTTTTTCCCTGGTTTAAAGAGTCCCTTTATTCACCATGGGAAGGTTCATGAACGCCAATATGTTGTTCATTTTTTGTTCCCCTATAACAGCGTTTATCATGGCTAAACGAACGATAAAACAATGCCGTCGCTTGATGTATAATTTTCAGTTACACAGCCGTATGGGATTAATAGCATAATATTCTGTTGAAAATGTTATAAACCTAAAGACTACCTTTAAGAAAACAATAGTTCAAGCCGGCTTGGTGACCACCAATAAAACCTACATACCGGAATCACACGCGGTCGCACTGATGACAGTAAAATTTTCGGAAGTATTTATATTTTGCGACTTGTTCTCAACTCCGCCTTTCGGGATTATTGCGTTGTCTACTACTAGTGATGTTATAATAAATAAACACAAATAAGATCTAGTTATTTCATGTAGTTTTACTGGTTTTATTTTGGAAAGTATGTTTAGCTCATACGCGTATTACTTGGTTCGGTTACTTGAAAGTATTTTTGCTGACTTACGGTCCTCTTGCATGACAGAAATCTACCCTAATTTACTACTATAGTTACCTCCCTTGGATACGCTTCTGGATATAGGTATTCATTACAAATGTCTTACCTTAACTCAATCTTTTGTATTTATATCGTGATCTGTATGTATCAGTTATATAGATTGTTTAAAGCCACAATAAACTTGCCAAACAGCATATTTTGTATTAACCAAAACATTTTAGATTTCACCTGTATGAATAATAACACAAAAAATAAACCTTACAATAAGAAAAGGGTATTATCTTATTGATTTACAGCATGTTTTGGGCGTTTACAAAACAAACAGCGAATCTTTCCGAGCTGATTCTTGGCAACTCTCGGCAGGCGAAGGTCGCTAATTATACAGAATGACCTCACTGCGTTCTTACGGTCCACTTACGGAAAAAACCGATAACTTTTCGCCGAGTGATTGTAAACATTGGTTAGTAATTTTGTGGGCTACAAAAATACTATTCGGACCGGGTCTCAATGGTTGGGGATTATTTGAGGACAAAAATAGTTGGTCATTTATACTTTCTTTTGAAAAGGGTCAACGTGGTTAATTAATTTTCACAATGAAAAAAAAACGTTTTGGCAAGTTTATTGTGGCTTTAAAGATGGATTCAATATATTTTTCCGGCGATAAGAACAATTACTTGAAGTAAAAAGCATTATTTAAGTACTACGTACAGAAAAATGATACGTAATAAAATATAAAGGTCTCGCTGCCTTTACATACTTCGGTGACACGAAACAATTTGATCGGTCTGACTTCAATAATAAGTGTTAACAAACCATGGGAAGTATCGCTGTCCTGAGTGCGAGACCACGAAAACGCGAAAACACGATGCGAGAACGCGAAACAACAATGCGAGATCGCGAAACAACGATGCGATAACGCGATCTTAATATTGCCTTCTCGCATCTTACTTTCGCGTTCTCGATTCGTGTTTTTTGCGTTCTCGATTTTCGCGTTTTCGTGGTCTCGCCCTCAGGACAGAGAGACCACGAAACGCGAAAACACGATGCGAGAACGAAGAAGTACAATGCGAGGGCGCGATATTAATATCGCGTTCTTGCATATACTTTCGCGACATCGCATCGTGTATTTGCGATCTGGGATCGTGTTTTCGCGTTTTCGTGTTCTTGCCCAAGAGGTCGACAGGAAGTGTCAAAGTAAAATTAGGGTCATAGAAACCTTCTGAAACAACAGATTTATGAAAACTGGGATCCTGGGTCAAAAGATAATTTGCACCTCCAGTAACATCTGAATTCGGAGTAATGGAATCTTGAACAAGACGAGAACTGGAACCCTTCTATGTTGTTGTATTGGTCCTGAGCTCTGTAGACTGCCTACTAGCTCTGTAGACTGCCTACTAGAGTAGAAAAATTAATAAGATATCTGAGCTGGGACTCAATTACCGGTTTAATTTGACATCTAGAACTATTTAGGTGGTTCTGCGAGTACTAGGAGGAGACCAATTTTGAGAAAAGCGTTTATTCTGTCTTAAGATCTCTATCACCGGCAGGTTTTGTCTATAACCCGGTGTGTGCTGAGGAAAAACAGGTTTCAACCCCATATGTTTCAATGTCTATTGCCAGAGTTGCCTCGCTGTTTCAATGTGATTCTCTAGATTTCGTATATTTTTTGAAGACTTAGATTAGGCTTTTTAACCCTGTGCAGATTGGAGAAGTAACGGAAGGGAGTTATTAGTAATTCAAACCTTCGCATGAAGAATTCTGTCTTGTCCCTTACCATCTTCGCGTCGAACTGTGTACAATATAATCTCAGGATATGGCAATATACAGTTTGGGCTCCTAATGATCTGCAAGCGTATGATTTCTCTCAAAATGAACTTGAAGGACCAGTACCCTTTCGTTGACCTCATGTGTGGAGGCACTGTCCTTGCTGTCAAATGTAGCTTCTTCCGTGCACCCTGTTTTGCGGAGGCCTCTGCAGCAAGCTTGTAAGCATACTGCAAGCGATTCTGCATGTAACCATGAGGTCAACTGAGCATTCACGAGTGCGGTACCCAAAAGGCATACAAAACAAGCCGAAGGCGGAACCCAAACATTAATAAATGGGGCAAAACCCTATCGCGTTACTTTAAGTGACAATGCATGCCTGGGCAATGGGGCCTATGAACTAATTCCATTTAGATTTCCGGTCTGTCTATAATGTCCATGCACCTTAATAAGTGTCTGATTGAATCCTTTGGCTGGATTGCCCATGGGATGGTACGTAGTGGTTACCTAGGAAGCTTTAGGACTTTTTAAATGACCTTTTTACAAAAATGCGGCCCTGGTCACTGAACAGCCTCTCAAGAAAGAAGTAAAACCTACATAAATGTTTATAAATGGATTTAGCTGTTTTCTGAGCGGTCTGATTTCTACAAAGCACGGTCTGAGTATACTGAGAAATGGTTTTTTTAGTGTGGCGATTCCTGATATGCATATATTGCTTTTTTGTAATGACAAGGACATGCTCAAAGCCCCTTCCGATCACTTTATTTTAAAGAGCCCATACAGACTAACTCCATTCATATGTTTCAATTAGTGTTTGCACCGACGCTGCAAATTTTGGAGAAAACATATTTTTCTGAAAGCTTTCATCGAGTACCCGCCCTTTTGCATTACAATACAATTTGCATCTTTATGTTTCACATGTTTGCGTGCGTTTGCATACAAAATTTCGTGGGTGCGTGGGTGTTTGAAGGGGAAGACGAAAGGCGTCTGTTGACAGAATGCAGGACTTGGCATCAGACATGGGGCAAATTACTTTTAAAAGTAATTCATTAAATTAGCATTATTTGCCAAATTTGTGCATTAAATTAAATTAGCATTACTATATTTTGAGAAAGTAATGCATTAAATTAAATTTATTTCAAAAAGTAATGCATTAAATTAAGCATTATTTTACAAGTGAACTGACAAAAAAATAAAAAGTCAACTGTCAGTATATGTACAAATGGATCATCTCCCAAAAAAAATCACCCCAAAGTATAATATACAAAGTATCAGTCTGAAATGAAGATCTAAAGTGACACCTCAAGAACTTACAACAAAACTATTCTCAGTATATATAGATTAATACAGGTTTAGCTTATTTACACACTTTAGTTATCTTTGACTTATTGCTGTTTTCACACATTTAGAGTGTTGTATTGACAAAGGACTACACTGTCAACTTATCTAATTAAATCATTATGTCACCTGCATCTGCATTATATGCTGATTTCCTCTAATATTTTACAATGACACTGATTCAGTAAGTATAATTTGGATAAATGGTTAGAAAAATAACTTCATTTGATTGTGAAAGTATGAGTTTTTTGCAAGGTTTAATTTAATTTCCATGCTATTTTATTTCAGAACAACATTTTTGGTATTTTGCACTGAACTTCAAATTTCTATCAGTAACATTTTCAGGAATATTTAAGTGTTTGACAATTGGAGGGAAATATCTTGTCCCAATGAATGTGTACACTAAAACAATTTAAAATAAAACAAGAGGTGTTTGTCAAACACAAATGCCCCCCTGACGTGCAAGTGATATCTATTAGCATTGAATTTAAATTTTTGGAAATTTAGAGACTTTTGTAAGCTTTAGCAATGAAGGGTACCAGTCATGAAAGCAATTTACAAGACGGTGGAACTCCTATATATCAATAACCAGGTCATCCAATGAGAGGATTACATTTACCTCGACAAACATAAGCGCGTGTAGATTAACCTAGTCTAACACAAAGGATTTTATTGTAATTTAAATCAAATATTCGCTATTGGCGGAGATATAGTAGCTCTAGTGTTATGTCAATTCCGGTAATGTGCAGGCTTTAGTGACCATCCATACGAAACCAAAGCATTTAATAAACACAAGTGAGTGATAATCAGTGCCTATTTATGACACGGCATATATTGAAATAGTTTAAAATTAATGTTATGGATCATTAATATATATCTTTACTTGAAATTGTCATGGGGAAAAATAATCACAACTTTACACTGAGAAGTATTTTATTTTATTATACAAATAAACATAAAAACGTTGTCTAGTTATTGATCGAACAAGGTTTTTTGTTGTCAAGGCCACCGTGACCTTGACCTTTGACCTACTGACCCCAAAACCAATAGGGGTCTTCTACTGGTCACGACCAACTTCCACACCAAATATGAGGTCTGTATCACAAAGCGTTGTCTAGTAATTGATCGGACAACGTTTTTGTATGCAAAGGCCACTGTGACCTTGACCTTTGACCTACTGATCCTAAAATCAATAGGGTTCTTCTATTGGTCATGACCAACCTCCACACCAAATATGAGGACTGTATCACAAAGCGTTGTCTAGTTATTGATCGGACAAGGTTTTTGTGGTCAAGGCCACTGTGACCTTGACCTTTGACCTACTGACCCCAAAATCAATAGGGGTCTTCTACTGGTCATGACCAACCTCCACACCAAATATGAGGACTGTATCACAAAGCGTTGTCTAGTTATTGATCGGACAAGGTTTTTGTGGTCAAGGCCACTGTGACCTTGACCTTTGACCTACTGACTCCAAAATCAATAGGGGTCTTCTACTGGTCATGACCAACCTCCACACCAAATATGAGGACTGTATCACAAAGCGTTGTCTAGTTATTGATCGGACAAGGTTTTTGTGGTCAAGGCCACTGTGACCTTGACCTTTGACCTACTGACCCCAAAATCAATAGGGGTCTGCTACTGGTCATGACCAACCTCCACACCAAATATGAGGACTGTATCACAAAGCGTTGTCTAGTTATTGATCGGACAAGGTTTTTGTGGTCAAGGCCACTGTGACCTTGACCTTTGACCTACTGACCCCAAAATCAATAGGGGTCTTCTACTGGTCATGACCAACCTCCACACCAAATATAAGGACTGTATCACAAAGCGTTGTCTAGTTATTGATCGGACAAGATGTGGTCTACGGACCGACCGACATACCGACCGACCGACATGTGCAAAGCAATATACCCCCGCTTTTTCGAAGGGGGGCATAATAAAAGTGCTGTATTTGTTGACAGAGCTTTATAGATCACTGGCTATTGATTTGTTTTAAATTTAGCATTTTCTTAAGACAACTAAGCTTAATATCTCATTGCTTAATCATAAAAAATGTTCAAACTTTACAACATTTAGATGAAAAGACTTCACTTATAGTCTGTATCTTGTTTTACTAATAGTAAACACATGTCAAAATACTTAACTGTCATATAAATGTTTTTTCTCTTGCTATAAATAAGATATGTAATAGACTTATAACATATTAAATATTTCGAGTATCATTGCATAAAAAGGTTACTGTTAATATAAATATAATTTAATAAAACGAATCAACAAAATCCAATAGTAAACAAAATCCAATTAATGCGCAATAATGCTAAGCATTACAGCATTTTGGCATAGGTAATGCATTAAATTAGCATTAAAATAATGCTAAATCTGTTGCATTAATCATTACCTTGCATTAGTGACAAAAAGTAATGCATTATTAATGCATTAGCATTAAAATTTAATTCGCCCCATGTCTGCTTGGCATATAAATTTTCAAAATTTTCTGGGGGAGCAGGCCCGCGGACCCCCTTATATAAGTTTGGAGTATTAAAATTCATTGGGGATTTTTACAAACAATAAATTGAGAACCCTGGAAGTGCCCGAAGGCTGGGGGTATTAGCTCAGTTGCAAATTGACGCTGTTAAAAATACGACTCGCTGAGTTGAACCCCCCTTACTGGAATCCTGGACCCGCCCCCGAGGGACTTATAGTTACAATATCTCTGGGTACAAGATACAAAATACAAAATGTTATTTAAAGTCGGTGTTTACACAACAGAGCGAAACATTAGCTTTGAATAGCTATTGACCGACATACAAACAGAAACATAATATTAACAACACAATAAGGCATGTTTAGACATAAATTTAAATTTAAATATTATACAGGTTGTATTCTACTAACTAGCATGTTATATATGATATATAGAAGTATTTTAAAAAATATAAGCACAGCATTACAATCAATATGCAAATTTTGGTAATAAAAGCTAATAAAAGCAGGAAAACGTAAAACATAGGTAAAACAATTTGAGCTGCCAGTACTAATCCTGACCATAGCCCTAGGGCTTAAGTCACAGGCCTGAGGCCTGAACGTGACTAAAACAAGATGTATATGTATAAAGAAATAAAAAAAAAATAGGAAAGGCACGTATGAGTTTTAAATAAGAGAAATTAAAAATAGATCACATCACCATCATATCTGATACGAAAATGATTAGCACATTAGCATAACCCATTAGGAAATTAATTAATTAATTAATTAATTAATTTAGTACAATTTCTAAAGATTATATTCTACTAAAGATTTAAATGTATAAAATATTTATGTAATAAAATTTTGGTTATTTTTCCAAATTATTGAATTTGTTTTAAAAAGCAGTTTCTTTGTGTTGAAGTTTAAAGAACTCATAAATTATTGTAAAATTAGAACTAATTTATACTGACTACTGTTGTACTTTGAATAACAAAATATAATCTAGAAACCCTGATTTAACAACATTGAACTTAAATTTGAAATTGCATTCTATTTAATCTTGTATATACGTTTACTTTTAGATTTAGTTAAAAAATATAGTCTTATCACATGATAAGAACAGTTTATTAAAACTTCAGATAATTATTTCAAATCAAACAAGAATTATGTTTTTGATTTTCATTTACGTTAATTATAGGTGGTGTCATCCTGACGTGCAAGTTAAACCGACTATTACATAAAATAGTTGACCCCCGGGAAACCAACAACCTTTAAAACCCCACACACCATTATGCAACCTGAACGTGTAAGGCTCGATTGATGTGATGTTGAGTAGCGTGATTTTCAAAGTTATCATCAAGACCCATTATATTAACCGGTTATTAATATTATTATCTTTTTTCAAAAATGTCTAAATAAAAAATGCTATTGAACATGAATATATATGTTGTAGGGTAATATGAAATAAAAAGATTTCATTACGCTACTGTTATTACAAGTAAACAAAAAGTCTTAAAAATGATAACTGCGATTTGTCACGATCGACCACGTTTTCGGTCACACTTTGATCGTGTGTGAACGGGGTGGTGGGGTATCTGTAGCTTGGTGCTAGAACTTACTTTAAACAATCAGGACATCGACATGAAAAATTCCTACTACATTATCAAACACGGTTCTTACACACTTGAAATGCACATGCTGTCCTGAACAAGAATGGAATTACAACTTTAACTTACAAAAACCTTATCAATCAATCCCTGGAAAACCGAAATTATTTAAAATTGAAAAAAAGTTACAAATAACATGTCTTCACAACAGAATTGCTCACGAAAGCGAAGAAGAACTGAGTTCTGAAGATCGTTCGCTTCTAATTGTTAAACATACAAAACCTTTTAGCGTATGTTAATATATGTTCATTTAATGGGTTTGAGTGACACATAAAGAATCTGTTTGTTCCACGGGTTGTTGTATCGTTTGTTGCAAACTCAGTATGATAAAAAATGTGACCTTCTTACCTATATCGTACATGTACACCTTATTTATCAGCACCAAAGGAGCGTCATGCAATGTGTATAACTCAAAATCAGAACTTCAAAATGGAAACTGTTGCTCTGTATTTCTCATCCGACAGTTAGTTTAACTCTCTTTTGTGTAGACCACCATATAAATAGTTTGTTTTTCTGTGTTTCAACTCCGTCTCAACGCCTTTCTATGCTTCATTTACATGTCTATCCCCGAGGTCCAACTAACCGCTGTTCTTGGGTATTCAACTTTTGTAAAATGGTTTTTCTTCCAACAGATTGGCTGCTAACTTGAATCGGAGGTCAAGGTATAACATAAGAGAGAGAGAGAGAGAGAGAGAGAGAGAGAGAGAGAGAGAGAGAGAGAGAGAGAGAGAGAGAGAGAGAGAGAGAGAAAATGTAAAAATATACCTGCATTAAATATATATGCCTATTACGTTTAAAAGTCATTTTACATGATGAAAAATCCCTACAAACATTCATTTCCTCGTTAAGAAATGTGTCCACAAAATTTGCGTGACTGCGGAAAACATGCGCGACTTTTTTATACTGTGGCCAACTTTGAATACCGTTATATATTTTTCTCCGAGCTTCGAGTGACAGTAACAGAACAGATTGTATTCTGTGTTGGAAGTAAATAAAGTTTGAAACATTCACTGTATTTTTGATCGACATGCTCATTTAATGCCAAGACTCCAAAATTTCTAAAAGATTTTGACAATTTACTTAGTTGTTAAAAAAAAAGCTAGTTCGTGTTGATATTTTTTGTATACACCCCTGTAATATACATAATATGCTGTACAAATAGATTTCAAGCCGTTTTTAATATAAGCATAAGTTAGAATGCAGTTGTGATAAATATTAAGTTTAGACCGCTAGGCCGCCAGGCTTCGAAAACTTAAAAGAAATCAAAGCTAGTTTTTGTTGATATTTCACTTAATCATCCCTGAAATGTAAATTGCATGCTGTAAACATCGATTTCAAAACATTTTTAAGATAAATATAAATTATGATAAATTTTAAGTTTAGGCCGCTAGGCCGACAGGCCGCCAGGCCGCCAGGCCGCTAGGCCGCCAGGCTTCGAAAACTTGAAAAAAATCAAAGATTGTTTTTGTTGATATTTCACTTAATCATCCCTGAAATGTACATTGCATGCTGTAAAAATCGATTTCAAGACATTTTTAAGATAAACATAAATTATGATAAATTTTGAGTTTAGGCCGCCAGGCCGCTAGGCCGCCAGGCCGCCAGGCTTCGAAAACTTAAAAAAATCAAAGCTAGTTTTTGTTGATATTTCACTTAATCATCCCTGAAATGTACATTGCATGATGTAAAAACGATTTCAATACATTTTTAAGATAAACATAAATTATGATAAATTTTAAGTTTAGGCCGCCGGGCCGCTAGGCCGCCAGGCCGCCAGGCCGCCAGGCTTCGAAAACTTAAAAAAGATCAAAGCTAGTTTTTGTTGATATTTCACTTAATCAGCCCTGAAATGTACATTGCATGCTGTAAAATCGATTTCAATACATTTTTAAGATAAACAATCTCAGTTTAAGGATCGTTGTCGCAACAGTCTTGAGTTTAATTCCCAGGTTTTCTAACATGTTATCATATGTCATTTTCGTCTCCGTAAGTGACTCATTTGTAATGGCTAGAACTCAATGGCCTGAACATATTGTACGTGTACAAGTCCCCGTTAATATTTAATTTTAATATAGAGCTATTACATTCGTGCGTTATTAGAAGTCCATAGGATTAAAACGATATATGTCAAGCTGACGTAATACTTTTTGCTGTAATAATTATATACTTAAGTCACAATTTGAATTTTTTTTACCATTATAGAAATCGCACTGTCCGTCTCGGTTCGGTAAAATCTTGGCATCGCTTCCTCTGTATAACGACACACACATCTAGACATTCAAGGATATAAAACTGATTACGGAAACCTGTCTTAAATCTCAATCATCTGATTGGCTGAAATGGCGATCAGACCGTTCGCCATTTCAGCTAATCAGATGCTTGAGATTTGAGACTGGTTTCCATGCTCAGTTTTATATCCTTGAATGTCTAGATGTGTGTGTCGTCAGGAGTTTTCGCTCAAAAGATTCTGGATCTTTCTTAAATATAAACATTCACTGACAAAAGAAAACTAGAGCTGATTAATACTTAACAAAATTTTATTCAAAATTGGCACTGGAAATAATGATCACATTAATAATACTTTATATTTACAGATATGTACAAGCAGCAACAAAATAACCATTTACTTCCTGGATACGCCTTATATCTCATGTGCGACCGCTGAAGATCTTCATCAGGATTTACACATCGCTGTAGATTTATCTGTTTATTTCTTACCAAAAGGCGAATATCGCCGATTTAGATCAGATTACACAGATGTGCAGACAGATCAGGATCTTCACTGGTCGCCCATGAGATATTAACCTTATCTCACGAAGTAACGAAATGACAAAGAGGCTGCGTTACAACAAAAGTGAATGTAAGACCGTTTCTGGCACCATGCTATTTTCGTAACCTGTTATGACGAGTAATTTTCCTTTCAACTGAAAAAAGGAATGATTTGTAATCCTTTATTAATTGCAATTCGACTAACAATTCCTCGGGTCTTGGTGTGGAAGTATTTGTTCATGAACAATGAAACTTAAAACAACCGAGATGAACTAACAAACAGCAATCAAAGCGTTTCTTATTTAATGAAAATATTTTAATGAGATTATAAGCATAAAAAGTGGATACTTTTTTTTGTTCACGAATGGACGACAGAACCCGCATTTTATGATTTAATAACTGCGCATATATACATTTAGGTCTCCTTTTGATGGAAGCCTTTCAAAAGCAGAACAATATCTTGATTTCTTTTTTTTTTCGTATCAATCACTGACAGAGCTTATGCTTAGCGGGTAATGCCAGTTTCAGCCGCTGGTCATTTTATAAAACAACTAAATACATTTTAGAAAGATCTGCATTAAATTACGTTTATATTTCTGTTGATAAGCTTTGTAAAATGTATACGATATTCTTCCAAGTTTTTTAGAAACCCCGATTTATCGGCGTAACAGAAGTACATATATGCATGATGCAGAGTCTTTGAAGAACATTTTCTTTATAAGAGAACAGAGAATCGAGTACCAGACTCGATATGGTGAGGCAAGCATGAAGATAAGCTTCAGAACTGTGTAGTTAACTCGCTACAGCAGAAAGGTTTTCTCCGATAGTCTTTATTTCATGCATTCATGCCAAACAAATAAGTAAATCGCATATGATAATAGATCCCCAAGATCATTAAACACAATCTGGGAGCCAGTCTCCAATCTCAACCATCTGATTGGCTGAAATGGCGACTGGTCGCCATTTCAGCCAATCAGATGCTTGAGATTTGAGCCTCTAGTCTCCTATCACAGTTTTTATGATCTTTGACACGGAATACCAAAAATAAAAATAAAAAAGTGTAAATGTGCGAAAGTTATTCTCAATCTGAGTTTATGTAATTATAAAGTTAAAACGTGCGATAATAGTTGACAAAAATAAGAAAAACATTTAGAAAGGTGAACATAATGGGTTTTATATAAAAGTCACAAAACAAAAATCTATGAATGGAACTCATAGTTGTCGGAACGCACAAAGACTACACTTAACGATGTAATAAATAAACTGACAATGGAACATACATGATCAATGTAAGTCTGTATGACATGGTCATAAAAGTCCCCACCCGAGTACTAGATCTATAATGCATTCCGCATTACGTGGTTAAAATGTTGTATTTCACGACTGAATAAATAAATGAAAAAGAACGCACTTTTCCATCTGCTGTTCAGTAAAAAAAATGCGTTTATACTAACTATCTTTATCTCTCGCACACAGTTTCTTTTTAAGTAATCATGCGGCAATACATTGGATACCCGCACTGGTTCTATAAGTTACTCGCCGTGAATGAAGAGTAACATCAGAATCAGCCGTGGGTATCCGACAATGTCGGTCAAAATCATATTGAAAAATATCTATTGCTTTCAGGACGCCTGTTCAACGATTAAAACATAGTCACTATCTTAAATGCCTTAAATATTTCAATGCCAAAAATGGCATAGCACTATAGGAGGGATTAGTGCAACAATCTTATTGAGTTCTATTTGTAGAGACATGATAGTCTATACGATAGTTCCCTTTTCGTGAATTTGATTTAAGTACTATAATTATGGAAATATGCAACTTAAAAATCTTAAAAAAATTCTTTTTTCTTTCGGTATAGGATACAAATTAAAGCTGTAGACGTACGTAAAGGGATTTTTTTAAAAATATTTTCATGATCAGCATTTTTAAAACACGCACAATTGATAGAACTCACATGAACATTTCTTGACAGTTTCCGTTAAAATCTTCATAACTTAAAAGCACAAGCTCGGGACTTCCGATGCCATGCAT
Source organism: Corbicula japonica (assembly GCA_038501625.1). Classification (NCBI taxonomy): domain Eukaryota; kingdom Metazoa; phylum Mollusca; class Bivalvia; order Venerida; family Cyrenidae; genus Corbicula; species Corbicula japonica. The sequence continues at coordinate 3,626,368 of JAZAYU010000053.1, forward strand.
GTGAATGTACACAAAATGTATTGATGAATTTTGCTCTAGACGGCCACTTCTCGTCCAAGCGCCTTGTGCTCTTCTAAACCATTAAGATTTTAGTTTAAATTTGAAATAAGCGATCAAGATTTTTCACTTTTTGATTCAACCTTTTATTCGTGTATTCTCAAGCTCGTTTTGGCACAACATTTTCTCGTTTTCACGATAAGAATATTACTTTTGATTCATTTTGGAAATCCGCCTTACAGGATCCAAACCTCTGACCATCGCGCAAGTAGCAAAGATGTTGTGGCCACCTATTTTGTCGTTAGTTTTTTTAAATGGATTTGTGATGGCTCTACATGACTTTCACAGAAAATATCATGTTTTGTAATATTGCACGAAGATTTAGTCTTCTGTTTGAATATCTCTTCAAATGTCGTTTGGTAGTTTGACATTGTCCGATGGTTTGATAATTATTTCTACGAATTTTAGGGATGAGTACGAATGAATCGAGTTCCACTGGATTCCATTTCTTACAAAATAGTTGTTATGAGATCCGTTTTGATAATATCTGCCATTCAAATGACTTTCAAAACAGTCATTGTACCACCATCCGCCGCCATAATGTTCTGCACAATTGTCGTAGAAACGGTTGTCATTGTCACGATCACGTGTGCTGAAGGGCATTCCATCATGGGATCTCCAATATGGCGTCAGGGAATCTCCAAGGTAAATCCAATTCCCATAGACCCCAATGTTAAATTCTCAATATTCAATGTACATTTAACATGATTTCTGTCATCTTAATTTCTAGACAACCATATATTGCCGTGAAGATCTACATTTCATCTATTCAACAACACACAGGAAATAGGGGGTTAACTTACTTGTAAGAAAATTACTGATCTCTAACCGGACAGACCCTATTTTAAACGCGGTATCGCAAATACGGTGCCAAAAATATACATCCGCTGATCCGGAACTAGTTCGCCTCTACCAAACGAGATATAGGCATGAAATTGCTTTCATTTATTTTCCTAATATGTTATTTCTGCAAACAAGCCACAAACAGGCCGATTTCTAACAGTTAAGAGGCCCCCAGATGATGAGAAAAAATAGCATATTATTAAAACGGACTTCATTCGAATGGACCGCGGAGGGATACAGCGTGATTTGGTGTAATTCAACCTCCAGCGGTTCCATGGTATCCGCTAACGTGTAGCCGATAAAGATCGTCTTCACTGGAGACATGGAACAGATCGTATTCTGCGTAAAATCGCTTGCCGCCCCATTCTTGCAAGTCAATTTTTAGCTCGTAATCACCTGAAAAAAATCAAAGCTAGTTTTTGTTGATATTTCACTTAATCATCCCTGAAATGTACATTGCATGCTGTAAAAATCGATTTCAAGACATTTTAAAGATAAACATAAATACAGTGAAACCTGCCTTAGCAGCCACCTGCGAATAACAACCACCTGTCTTAAACAGCCAGTTTGAATATGACCTAAACTACATTTTGTTATAATTTTTTACTGTCTTTAACAGCCACCTGTCTTCAGCAGCCACTTTTTGTCACTCCCTTGGGTGGCTGCTAAAGACAGGTTTGACTGATAAATTTTAAGTTAAGGCCGTCAGGCCGCCAGGCCGCTAGGCTTCTAAAACTTAAAAAAAATCAAAGATAGTTTTTGTTGATATTTCCCTTAATCATCCCTGAAATGTACATTGCATGCTGTAAAAATCGATTTCAAGACATCTTTAAGATAAACATAAATTATGATAAATTTTAAGTTTAGGCCGCCAGGCTTCGAAAACTTAAAAAAAATCAAAGCTAGTTTTTGTTGATATTTCACTTAATCATCCCTGAAATGTACATTGCATGCTTTAAAAATCGATTTCAATACATTTTTAAGATAAACATAAATTATGATAAATTTTAAGTTTAGGCCGCCAGGCCGCCAGGCCGCTAGGCCGCCAGGCTTCGAAAACTTAAAAAAAAATCAAAGCAAGTTTTTGTTGATATTTCACTTAATCATCCCTGAAATGTACATTGCATGCTGTAAAATCGATTTCGAGACATTTTTAAGATAAACATTAATTATGATAAATTTTAAGTTTAGGCCGCCAGGCCGCTAGGCCGCCAGGCTTCGAAAACTTAAAAAAATCAAAGCTAGTTTTTGTTGATATTTCACTTAATCATCCCTGAAATGTACATTGCATGCTTTAAAAATCGATTTCAAGACATTTGTAAAATAAACATAAATTATGATAAATTTTAAGTTTAGGCCGACAGGCCGCCAGGCTTCGAAAACTTAAAAAAAAAATCAAAGCTAGTTTTTGTTGATCTTTCACTGAATCATCCCTGAAATGTACATTGCATGCTTTAAAAATCGATTTCAAGACATTTTTAAGATAAACATAAATTATGATAAATTTTAAGTTTAGTCCGCCAGGCCGCTAGGCCGCCAGGCCGCCAGGCCGCTAGGCCGCCAGGCTTCGAAAACTTGAAAAAAATCAAAGCTTGTTTTTGTTGATATTTCACTTAATCATCCCTGAAATGTACATTGCATGCTGTAAAAATCGATTTCAATACATTTTTAAGATAAACATTAATTATGATAAATTTTAAGTTTAGGCCGCCAGGCCGCCAGGCTGCCAGGCTTCGAAAACTTAAAAAAAATCAAAGCTAGTTTTTGTTGATATTTCACTTAATCATCCCTGAAATGTACATTGCATGCTGTAAAAATCGATTTCAAGACATTTTTAAGATAAACATAAATTATGATAAATTTTAAGTTTAAGCCGCTAGGCCGCCAAGCCGCTAGGCCGCTAGTCCGCCAGGCTTCGAAAACTTAAAAAAAATCGAAGCTAGTTTTTGTTGATATTTCACTTAATCATCCCTGAAATGTACATTGCATGCTGTAAAAATCGATTTCAAGCCGTTTAAAAGATAAACATAAATTATGATAAATATTAAGTTTAGGCCGCTAGGCCGCCAGGCCGCTAACTTCACGCCGCCAGGCCGCTAACTTCACGCCGCCAGGCCGCTTACTTCACGCCGCCAGGCCGCTAGGCCGCCAGGCCGCCAGGCCGCTAACTTCACGCCGCCAGGCCGCTAGGCCGCCAGGCCGCTAACTTCACGCCGCCAGGCCGCTAGGCAGCCAGGCCGCTAACTTCACACATCTCTTTCAAACATCTTATTTACTGAAACAAGTCATATTAAGGTTCACTGCACATTAATTATATTTTTATCAAATTTCCTTCAACAAAAAGGCCAATTTGACTGTAAATGTCTCCAGCCTTTTTTCGTTAAGCAAAATATGCACTTGGCCCATAACTTTGAAACTTCTTGAGATATAACCTGAATAAAAACCTGTAATATATATTCTTCATTAAAATCTTCGTCATAACCACAGGACCCATAACTTTTATACCAAGTTTTTAGTTATGTCCTTTTTTGCGCTTAATTTTTGTGTTTACCACAACATGCACTTGGCCCATTACTTTGAAACTAACTGAGATATCAACTTGAAACTTAGAATGTACATTTACCATCAAAATCTACGTCATTACCAACAAGATTCATAAATATGCTACAAACAGTTTTCAAGTAATGTTCCTTTTTACTTATGCAATTGTCCCGTAACTTTGAAACTACTTGAGATAGCCTATCTCATTGAAACTTATATATATTCAGAATCAAAATCTACAATCGCATCAAGACCCACAACTCTGCTACCGTTAGTTTTCAATTATGCCCATTTTTGCACTTACGCAACTGTCCATTTAGTTTGAAACTATTTGAGATTATACTTGGAAACTTGTCACTTAACGGCGTATTATCACCAGACGAAATTGCTTCAACATTTTTTTTGTACAGACACTTTCAAGACTAAGCTGGAGCATTTCTACTCAGAGAAATTCCTCCGTGCTGGCCAGCTAAATTTTGCTTGCAAAAATTACTACTTCTTCTATTGCTACTTTTTCTCAAACTCAGACTGGTTTGTCAAGGACGAACTCATTTTCTTATAATTGATTCAAATTTAGACCCTTTTTAACATTGACATTGGATTTTGTTAAAATTATGGATCTTTTTCAACGTAGAAACTTTGATAGCACTTGAACACTTTTTCCTATAGCTTGAAACTAAGTACACTACGGCTTATAAATCATAATATTCAGAGTTTATTAGCAATGTAACGTCGGATGAAGTAGGAAGCGCCCTCCACCGAATATCCGTGGCAAGAAATGTGGTCTAAAGGCGGTCGATTGTTGCCAGGACCGGCGCTTGAAGTCGTTTTCTTACCCAGATGGGGGCGCATGATAATTGGCGGCACTGGAAACTGCGGCTTCGAGCCTCGGATTGTTTGGGAATGCCGCCCAAAGCTGGTGTTAAACTCATGTTAAGCGATATACTGTTACGAGTCTGTTAGTCTGCAAGTATCGCGAGGAAAAGTTGCAAATAACTTGGAAGAGAGAGTTCTAGTGTACGTTAAACGACAAAGATCCACCGAGTAGTCCTACGCAATTCAGCCGCACTCAGAAGTCAGATCCGCATTGACCGAGCCAACTGGTGAAGGTAATAGAGCTAAGATTGGAAATCAGTCTCAAATCTCAAGCATCTGATTGGCTGAAATGACGACTGGTGGCCATTTCAGCCAGTCAGATGCTTGAGATTTGAGACTGGTTTCCATGCTCAATTTTATAACCTTGGGCACAGTAGGTTTTCGTCGTGGTTAGTAGCGATTCACCGTGCAATAGTCTGAACATACAGTGTATTTATTGCCATATACATAGAAACTGGTTTAAGCATTCAAGTGCTTAAGATATAATGAGTTTTGCCCTCATGTTACACTCTGTTTAACACAGTTTCTAACTACCCATCTTTGTAAAGACTAACCAACCTAGACCCGAAGGATGTTTTCCATTATACATCGATCATACAGTTCGATCGATAGGCCAAATGAATTGCGAAATGTGAACTGCAAATAACATAATATTGATTGACCAACATTGATATACTTATTTCATACACAAATATTAATTATTAAAATAATTATTGGAACTAAATGACACCCGAAGGTAAGTTTTCAATATATACTCAAAGCGGTTATTTTTGTTTGTAAAAAATGATACCATACATACTAAGATAGAAGGCGAAATTAACAATGTTTATAAACATAGTAACGGGTTGTTTTTGTTGAATAGTGGAAAGGTCATCCGGTTAATTTAGAATATCAATGGCACACTACCAAGATAAAATGGCGATGCTTACAGTTATTAATAGAATATTCTCGTAAACACTGGCAAAGGCAAATTTACTCGTACAGTGAACAATACAGTTTTGACAACTCTTTATCGCATTGCCTCGATTGCGCAGTGATGAACGCGTCCGGCTAGCACCAGTAACTTTTATTCGACACGGGTTCGAATTAAAATGACTCAGGATTTTTAAAGATATATTTTTGATTCATATTTTTATGTTTTATTGTAGTTATGTCAAGTAATTGTATATATTTTGCTTTAATTTATTTATTTTCATTTTCTTGGAGGCTGCTTCCTCCTCACAATATTCAAGAACGCTTTTTACTATTTCTTCAACATGAGAGCTCAGATAGAACTTCTTTTTTTTGTTACTTGCCATATTTCATGTAAGGAATACACGAACACGATGTTTTTTCGAGGTTCTAATTATTGAGTAAAACCTGAAAAACAAATGTAAAAAACTTTTTCGAACCTACAACCTATAACATTATTTAACGTATTGTTTAAACAACGATTAAATATTTGTTCATTGTTTACATGTAACGCCAATGTAAACATTGCCAACTTGTCTTTGTCGAATAATAAATTGGAAATTAAATTTGACAAATGTTGTTTTTAGAAAATCGACAACTTTCTGACCGTCATATTCAGAGGCGGGTCAATAGGGGGTTCAGTGAGATTTCTTGAGCAGCAATATTTATTGTCATCGGGATTTTGGCCAGAAATTTGGACATTATCATATTACCCCAAGACTGTCCCAATCGAATCACCTGTATGGAAATCTTGCGTACCAACTTGATAGTTTTGCGACTTGTGTCAATTGTTTTGTTGTTTTACACTGAAATATTTCACCATTTGAGATCACATTTTCTTTGAACCTACCGGACTTTTACGGATTTCTGTTTATATTTTAGACGAAGGAAAAGAGAAAGCGATTCGGTTTTACCGGATACTGGCTGGTGTTCTGGGTATTTTGGGAGCAGCACTGCTCGCCCTTGGCATTGTGGCTGTCGTTAAACAGGGTAGTTATGATGGGGAGGATACATTCGGATTGCCGTACTTCGTCGGAGGATTTGTTGTTGGTATAATGGTAAGGCTTTTCTCGATATTGTATTTGATGATACTTAACATTAAAGGTTTTTTTTTGAACCACAAAGCACAAATATTAATATTTTACATGGTAGATTTATTATATAAATATCAGTTTATTCAGTTTATTAATGATGGGAAATCATACAAGACCGTAAGGTTATATCACTTAGCCTTATAGAAATGTGAACGTCGATCACATTTTAGAAATGTAAAGAAATAAGTTAAACATTAAAAGTTTCCAATAAACGATCTTTTTACCCTATTCTATATGTAAATGCCTAAATACCTTGTTTTACATGTTTTCTTACTGTATGTTACCGTTAAGAAAAATATTCGCCAAGTGTAAAAAGTAGCGAAATATGTACATCAAGAATGGTCACATCTAGAAGACACAGCCTTTACACATTTAGCCAAAAAGCAGAGTAGAAAAGGTAGCATGGTTTTAAAATGATCAATTTCAAAATATATCCTAAACTATTATCGAAAACATTTTGCCACAGGGGATTTTAACCAGGTTCTAGGGTTCACCAACCTCACAAATGCTTCTTATATGAACAAACAAGTGCAAGTTGACTTGGTAAAATTGCTCCGAAGTTAGAAACACCTAGTTTAACATCATTATATTTTATATAGTTGATTTTTTTTGGTAAAATGTACATGCCAAGAAATCCAGACTGAGGTATGTAAATACGCTCCTATGTAATTATTTATTCAGAGTCTGGCGTCAGCAGCAATATGCACGTGTGTACTGGTTAAAGCACCGGATGCCAACAGCGATGTCAAGAAACAAGAGTTAGCCTGTGCGGTAGGAACCAATTACTTTCCTTTGTTATGTCATGTTTGAAAAACACTTAAGTATTATGTCGTGGCAAATATTTATGAAGGGGTATCGCCACCATAATAATTAATCACCAGAAATGTTGCTTTTCAACAATGCACAATACTGAATTACAAAATGCAAATATCTGAACGCTATAAACGTCTTTTTAGTAAAATTTAAAACGTTAAACTTTAAAATTTGATGTTAAAGAACGCAATATTGAATATAGACACTTAAATACAAACAAACTTCTACCTGGTAATTTCCTAAAAGTCAAACAAGAAAAAATGAAGTCTGGCAAACAAACACACGTTTCCTATGTTAACAGATGTATGCAAGGTTTGCCATGTTATAAATCAAACTCAAATTGTCTTATTATACTTTTACACATTAAATTTTGGGAAGTTCATTAATGATACTTTATGTTCGTGTTAGATGTTAGTGTTTATTAATAAGCATTTACAAAATTAAATCGGTTTAGCGCTGCGCAACTGCGAGACGTATGGAATTTTTAATGCCTATTAAGTATATGTTAGTGTTTGTTTAATACGATTGCGGTAGTTTTCGGTTCCACAACATTATGAGTTTCACGTGCACACCGTTGGTAAAGTTGGCCTTAAAAAGGAAACTTTATACTGAACTAGATTGGTGTTCAGTTGAACACTTGTGTCGCCCTCCGGTACTATGTGGGAATAAAAATGCAAGTAGAAAAATGGGCTTAACTCCATCTTGACCTAAAGAACTTGGCATCTACATGAGCGTGCTGTCATTAGCCATATAATTTGAAAGTTTGATAAAGATATATTAAGAAATGGCAAAGTTATAGTCAACGTTATGTTTTTGATGTAAAAGTCCAAGTACAAAAGGGTCATAATTCCATCAAATTTCATTTGCAAGGCAGAAATTTTCTTTGATACAAATATTTGTAAATAAACGTTTATAGGTTTCGAATCAAAGAAAGCGTTGTGCAAGCAGTGCGCACAATAAAATAACAACGTTGTGAAATCGAAAACTACTGCAAGCGTCTTTAATGAACGTTTAAAAATTGTAATCTGTATAGAGCGGTTCATTAAAAAACACTAAGTATATGTTATTGTTGATTTGGAGGCTTGTATTAATAGAGAGCAATACTGTACAATAAGTACGAACGTTACTTCAAACAAGTTAAGTCAATAAATAAGAATTTTGCTTTATAAAATGTGTGTAGTTCGTTTTATTACTGAGTCAAATTTCTTACAATATAAAGATTTGACATTTTCCTTTATTAGTATAGGCATTTACAATAGTTCTTTAACTTCAGATGGTAATGCACTACATTCTTTCGATGTTTATGTTAATGGGATGCTTCGTCGGGACAGTCCTTGCGGGTGTTGGTGGTTTCAGTGACAGCAGTTGGTACGTTGACGTAGAAGACGAATACTACAAAACAAAACAGAAATTAGCCATAGCGATCCTAGTTCTGTGCATTATCACCCTGTTTGTTACTATTTTCGCATTTTATGTTGTGTGCACATACGGGTCTTATTTTGGAGTTGTGATAAACAATCGGCGTGGGAGGACTGTGATCTTTGCTAGTGCTGGTGGCACAGGAGGGACGGGTACTGTGCATCCTGCTCCCTACACAATGGGTTCAACTGCTAACAATGACCAAATTAGACAGCTAGAACTGCAGAATCGACTTTTGCAGCAACAACTTGAGCTTCAAAGACAGCAACAACAAAATCAATATTCCGGCGGAGTGTACCCCCCTCCTCCTCCGGCTAATTATGGTTTTGGTGTTGGACCATCAGCACCGCCGCCGAGCTATGACTCACTGAGATAAACTATCATCTATCATAAACACTGGTATTAACTGAAGAGCCAGCAGTGTAGACCCTGATAGGAATCCATGACTAACTATGATGATCTAAGTCTACACTGCTGGCGAATATGGCCTTATACCTCAACGCATGGGTATCGCGTGTATCCCATGTGATCTACACTGTTTGCCTCTTGATCATTAATAACCTCAATGAATCTAAAAGCAAATAGTGTAAACCCAGATCGGTGCCCAAGGTTATAAAACTGAGCATGGAACCAGTCTCAAATCTCAAGCATCTGATTGGCTGAAATGGCGACTGGTCGCCATTTCAGCCAATCAGATGCTTGAGATTTGAGACTGGTTTCCAATCTCATGTTTATAACCTTCAACCCAGGTTGCCCAGATGTGCAGGCTGGTCTGGATAGTCTGGGTCTACACTGATCACACAGGGGATATACTCTGTAGTCATGGAGTAAAGGTTTAACATGTGCTTAATACTTAATGTTGACTGCTTGTAAAATAAATCTTGTTGTGTTAGTAGCATAGTACAGTGGAAACAGTTTTTATATTACAGATGTGAAACACAACCTTTTATTAATTAATTATCTGATATTGGCCCAGTAATCCTCATATTGCAATGCTCGTATTGGCCCAGTTTCGTTTTCATATTAATTTGATGTTTTTAAGTTTGTTAATTAATAAAATTGTCATTAACCAAGTGTATTCAAATTGGCCATAAATAGGGCATCGGCCTAATAACAAGGCCCATACAACTTAGCATTGCCTCTCTTATTCTTCCTGCTCATTCATTGACGAACACTCAGAGAGTTGAGTCCATTTCATTAAATCAAAATAAGGATAAACTGGACTTGTTTTCATGACATTATGATAGCATTGGCCGGATGCCATGTGCTTTACTCTATGCTAATTTACACCTTTAATCTTATTTTGAGGCAAGTGATATTTTAAACATGAAACTGGCACTAGCCGTCATATTGTACAACAAATACAAAACTTGTTTTGGCGCACCATTGGCGAGCTTAATCACATTTCCCTGAACTGTTTTAACCCGTCACTCCATTAATATGGTTTTGTGAACTTTTATCCCATGTGCGACCTTGCAGTCTGATCAGGATCTACATTAGTCGTTAAGATTGAGACCAAGAAGGAATTAAACAATGCAGATCCTGATCTGACTGTACAGATGTGCACGGTTGCCTAGATGTACAGTTTTCCTTAAAAACCATATCCCACGGGGCAATGGATGAATAGTTTGTGTTAGATAAATGAAATTCGGATAACATTTTCTTAACGATGTCACAGTCTCTTGCACATTTAGAATAGTCTTGCTGTCTCTCATCCATATGTGAGACAAATGAATTTGAATTTCGTTAATCAACGATTTTTTAAGCAATTTGGGTAGATTCACGAATGCTCAAAAGTGACATAAAAGTATATAAAATGTTCAGATTGCTTTAACATCACAGTAAGTTTGCTATTTATAAAATAAAATAAGGTTTAGAAAATAGAAGTAAAAAAAAAGAGTTTAAAAGTTTATGAAAGTTTTAAGGGCAACCTTGTCAACGACATAAGAGCTTGACCTGTTTCTTGAATTTGTCCCTGTCATTGTGTTCTTGCTGATTTGACTGCATGGACTCTGGTCTCAGTAAAGTCATTTAGTACCCATCTGTTTGCTTGGCAGTGCTATGAGCTTTTTATGTTTTATATGTTTGTGTGCAATTGCACGGAACACTGTTGAGTTAATTGGTGGGTTGGAGCTAATTCACCAAGACGACTTGTACTTGTTTGTTTATATGAGAACCTGTGGGGGCAAGTGTGAGGTAAGTGCGCCCTAGAACCCGGTTAAAAACCTCAATTAGCAAATTGTTTTGCCACTGACCGTTCCAAGTCAGTAACTAGGCGGTAATCGCTCGGGTTCATATTTTCGTTAATTGTTTGAGGTATCTATTTTAAAATTGATCATTTTATTACCCATGCTCTTTTTTCCTCTCAACTTGTTGGCTGTGTGGGGAGGCTGTGAGTTCTGAATGTGACCATGCAAATTTCACATTAAAAAAAATAAGTATTTGATAAATAAAATCAGGAATTAAGTATTTGAAATGTGTTTTTAAATTTGAAATGCCTTGATGCCTTTTTTTCTGGCAAATGTTCAACACATTTTGTAGATGGTTCAAAGGCCGCGACAAAGACTTTTTCTAACTTTTACAGAATTATTTGTATTAATGCATGCTTTATTAATTGAAGTTTTCCCACACTAAAATCAGTTAATTTCTGCTCTGAAAATTCTGTTGTTCTTTTTTTTTAAAAAGATTTTTCTAATTTTAGGAATGTTAGGCATATAATACTTACCATTATAATCTATATTATTACTATCAACTCTTCTTCATGTATTTTAAAACTATGCCTACTTTTTATCCCCCGCCGGTGAAATCGGAGGGGGATATTGTTTTGGAGTTGTCCGTCCGTCACGGCGTCACGTCGTCACACTGTCACGGCGTCACGTCGACACACTGTCACGCTGTCACGTCGTCACGCTTTATGTGTTCACGCTGTCCGTCCGAATTTCGTTTCCGCTCTATTTCTTTGCAACCACTGGATGGATTTCAACGAAACTTTGTGGGAACCATCAGTACCAAGAGGAGATGCGCATATCGTCGCCTTGTTCCGGTCAGACCACTTAACACAGAGTTATGGCCCTTTGATAACCTATGCATTATGCATACAGAGCAGTAATTGTTTCCGGGCTATTTCTCTGCAACTACTGCATGAAACTTTCTTGAAACCATCAATTACAAGAAGAGATGCGCATATTGTCGTCTTGTTCCAGTCAGACTGTTAAACACAGAGTTATTGCACTTTGATAACTTATGCATTATGCATATAGAGCATTTTTCATTTCCGCGCTATTTCTCTGCAACTACTGAACGGATTGATTTCAATGAAACTTTCTAGGAACCATCTATACCAAGAGGAGATGCGCATATCGTCTTCTTGTCTGGTCAGACCGTTTAACACAGAGGAATGGCCCTTTGATAACTTATGCATGATGCATATAGAGCAGTTTTTGTTTCCGGGCTATTTCTCTGCAACTACTGCATGGAATTCAATGAAACTTTCTTGAAACCATCAATACCAAGAAGAGATGCACCTACGTCATCTCAATCCGGTCAGACCGTTTATCACAAAGTTATGGCTCTTTAATAACTTATGCATTATGCATAAAGAGCAGTATTCTTTTCCTTGCTATTTCTCTGCAAGTATTGGATGGATTTCAATGAAACTTTCTGGAATTTTATACCAAGAGGAGATGCGCATATAATTATTTTGTTTCCTTCAAACCATTTAACACAGAGTTATTGCCCTTTGATAACTTATGCATAATGCATATAGAGCAGTATGTGTTTCCGCACCATTTCTCTGCAATTATTAGATGGATTTCAATGAAACTTTCTGGGAACCATCAATACCAGAAGGAGATGGGCATATCATTGTCTTGTCTCCGTCAGATCATTTAACACAGAGTTATTGCCCTTTAATAACCTATGCATGATGCATTTACAGCAGTATTAGTTTCCGCACTATTTCTTTGCAACTTCTGGATGGATTTCAATGAAACTTTCTGGGAAACATCAATACCGAGAGGAGATGGGCATATTGCCATCTTGTTTTGGTGAGACTGTTTAACACAGAATTATTGCCCTTTGATAACTTATGCATTATGCATATAGAGCAGTATTTGTTTCCGTGCTATTTCGTTTTTACTATGATAAATATCTAAATAAAGCCCTATGCCTTCACCTGTTGTGTTAGTAATAACCAGTACTCGGCGGGGGATATAAATTCAACGAATTTGCTTGTTCCAACTAGATTTTGCATCTAAATGTTTATGTACTTGATCCATAACTTTGAAACCACTAAAGATGTCAACTTAAAACTTGAAACATATTATCACATATATTATCATCATCGACATCAGGACCCATAAAACAAAAAGTGATATATTTTAAAGTTATGGCAATTTTCACTTAGATTTTATATTAATAATTTTACGCATTTGACTACTTAATATATTAACTTCAAACTCGATACAAATTTATTTACACCACCATCATTTACATCGTTTTCAACAAGACTCATAACTTTTCTACAAATGTTTTCGTATTTTCGGTGGCTTTCAAAGTTTCCTTTTCATCTATTTAAAAAATGTGAAATATGCATACCAGGAATTGCCACATCCAGAAAAAACAGCCTCCCCACACAGTCAAGAAGAAAGAGGGGGAGAGCATGGTTAATAAAATAATCAGTTTTAATAAAGACATCACAAACAATTAACAAAATGAGAACCCGAGGGGTTACCGCCTCAGAACGGTCAGTGGCAAATCAAATTGCCGCTGAGGGTTTAAACCAGGTTCTAGGGTGCACCAACCTCACACTTGCCCCAACAGGTTCTTATATCATTAAACAAGTACACGTTTTCGTGGCCGGTCCAAAACTTTTCAACCCCTAGAAGGGTTTTCATGAAACTTTAGACAAATGTTCTCCCCATCAAGATGACGTGCAGAACCCATGTTCCAACATGGCCGGGTCAATATCAAGGTCACTAGGTCAGATTAAAGAAAAAAATTGTTAACGCAATAGAGGTCACATTTTTTTGTCCGATTGTCATCAAATTTGTATGATTATTAATATTGATGATCTCTACTCAAATTATTAATATCATGTTTTTTAATTGCCCAGAGTCCTCGCCCTGGGGATTTAAAAAAAACTGTTTCATTTAAATTCTGTTTTTAACCTTTGATTTTCTACAGTTTGACACAAACTTTATACCATCTTAAAATTCAATCTTTCCTGAACAATTCATTCACTGGTTGTTCAGTGATAAAATTTGAAACAAAAATTTTAGTAGCAGAGTGAAAATTTCAAGTGTCAAAATTCCAATATTTCTACCTGTCTTCAGCTATATTTAGATTCTTAGATCTGTGTTATGCAATATTAACTACTATGCTGTGGAAGATGTTATAGTGTAAATTTTATCATTTTCTAAGGATACTGACCAAATAAACTTTCTTACTTTATAGCACTTGAAAAATCAGGCTTTTCTGAATATTTTATTCACTGTAAGTAAAACAACAACAACAACACCAACAAATTTGTAGCACATTCTCAAAATGTTAAGACTAACTTTCAAGAGAGGTCTCAGCTATATACAGTGTATGTATATATTGAAACTTACGTGAAATGTTCAGTTCATGAACCTGAACCCCTGGAATGAGTATCATGAAACTTAAGTTAAATGTTCAGTTCATGAACATGATGTGCTGAACCCATGTTCCAACCTGGCTTGCTCAAGGTCAAGGCCCCCCTGTGGTGTATGAGCATATTTCGTGTCTGGTCCATAACTTTTCAACCCTTAAAAGGAATTTCATGAAACTTTAGTCAAACGTTCTCCCCATGAAGACGATGTGCAGAACCAATGTTTCAACATGGCCGCCTCAATGTCAAGGTCACCAGTGATGTTTTTTTAAGAGTCTTGAAGGAATTTCATGAAAGTTGCATGCTTTCGAGAACATGTGTCTATTGTTTAATTTGCTATTTACCATCCATAACCTTTCCCACATTCAAATCTGCGGCGGGGGATATTGCTGTCGTTCCGACTGCCTTGTTGATTTTATTGAGATTTGTCTTTGAGGAGAGGATGTGTTTAGGAGGGGAGATTATATTATTTATATTTTATATATGCCTATAAGGCAAATATTTATCACAAACTTAATATTTATGTTTTGTTCAATTTTAAACTGTATATAAACACGTAGACAGAGAAAACACGTACAAAGCTCACTTTTCAATGCGATCGAGCTCCATTTTGCATTTAGCTTTTATGTCTCATTTTGTGGTATATTCCGAAAATTAAGAAAAGAACACCTGAGAACAAAATTAGATATAGGACCATTTGAGAGTAAAAATTATCATGAGAGCATTTCAAAGGTGATAATCTTTTTCCATCTTACGTTTCATACTCAGGAGTCTTTATGAAACGAAGATACAACATGTAAATTATATTTACCTATTTTTTACCACAACTTTATACAGACTTATATAGAAGATAAACTTGTATTTCAGACACTACCGGTTAAAAGATAACGAAGATGAAAACCTTGATGTCGATCTGTGTCTTTATCACTATACTGTTCGGCATTACCCGAGCTACTGTGCCGAGGCACTCCCTCTCAACATCTTTAGCAAATAGAATTCTCTTCATAATAAAGTACTTCCAGAAAGATTGTAAGATCTATGAAATTGTAGCATTTTTAATGGTACGGCATGAGGTTACGACGTCATTAGGGACAGTGAAGAGAATTCTTAAATGCTTAAATTTAAACCGGAGTATGAGAATATGTACTCGTCTCGAGAGTCTATGTTGTACAAATACAAATACAAAGCATTTATATAGCGCAAAATGTACACAATATTCGGTTGCGCTTTACAATATATCAGAACAGAACATCACATACATACACAACAAATTTATCACTGACATATAAGAAATGATATATAGAATCTGGTTTTAACTGCACTTTGTATGCTGTATTTTGTAAACAGAGAAATACAAACAAGTGGACAATGCATATGTTACTGTACAATGTGGGCATAGGTTAATGTTCTATTACCATGTGTACGTCAAAATGGACGACGTTTTGGAAATGATGAGAGCGCTTGAACCAATTGGTGTAGAGCCGCACAAATCACATCTCCAGCGCGTATACTGCGCCAAAGCATCCAGTTTTACATGG
This sequence comes from Corbicula japonica, assembly GCA_038501625.1. NCBI lineage: Eukaryota > Metazoa > Mollusca > Bivalvia > Venerida > Cyrenidae > Corbicula > Corbicula japonica. The sequence goes on from JAZAYU010000053.1 coordinate 3,642,129, forward strand.
CATGTTGGTGGTTACGTCAAACAAGACCATATGAATTTTGTATCCGTGGTGCTGTGGCTGGGTTAGGTAAAACAATAAGATGATTCGGACTTTAATAACGACCCACACGTTATTGCAAGATACTTTTTAGACGTATTGAATGAACATCAAACTGCCCTGGAATAATACGCCGTGATGGTGGAACAGAAAACTTCATTTATTTTCTATTCCATCAATAATTCCAAAATTTATTTTCTATTCCATCAATAATTCCGACACGATTCTACAGACCCGTTTGCTGGGGCTCAAAGCGTTGTAGTTGAAAAAAAAGGTGTGTATGTAACTCGAGAGTTCGGCAATAAAGTTAACTTTATAGACGTACATATTTGCAATTATTACAAAAAAGTGAAATACGCATATCAGGAATTGCCACATTCAGAAGACACAAACCTCTCCACATTTTTAGCCAGGAAGAAGAGAGGAATAGAGAGCTTGGTTTATAAAATGACCAATTTAAAACATACACCACAAGCAATTAACAAAAACGAGAACCTTATGGGTTACCGTCTTGGAACGGTCGGGAGCAAAACAATTTGCCACTGGGACGTTTAAACAAGGTTCTGGGGTGCACCAACCAGACACTAGCCCCAGCAGGTTCTCATATCAACAAACAAGTACAAGTTGTCTTGGAAAAATAACTTCAACACGCCCATCAGCTAACAAATGTTGTATGCAAAAGCACACACACATATAATAATATAATAATATAAATCATAAGAAGCTAATTGCATTGCAAAGCCAAAGGGATGGGTACTCCATGAAATCAGCAAGAAGATTATGACAGTGAAAAAAGAAACAAATCGAGCTTCTAGGTTCTTTTAAAAAAGATTTCTCCATAAACCTTCATAAACTCTTGCAAGTCTATTTTATTATTTCAACGAGTAATTCATTCGCAACAAATAGCAAACAAACTTTATTATGCATGATGGAATTAAAAGGGAAAAGTTATATAAATGATTGTTGATGCAAAAATATTTATTGATCATTTTGATTAATACTGACTTTATTTTACGCTTTTTGCGGTTTGGACATTATGACTTTTTTCACTTATGATTTTTCACTTATGACTTTTGCCTTGTGCCTAATGACTTCTTAATTATAGCTTTTTACTTAGGACTTTTCTTGTGACTTTTAAGTTATAACCTTTGTATTTTGCTGTTACTCTTGTCTTGGTACAAACATTACTTTTTTTACATGTTTTAGGTTAAGGCTAAATAAACAAATTTCTGATTCAAACACCAAACGCATAGAAGCACAGCAGCCGAGATTGGTATTAAGGTAATATAATGTTGGCTCATTTAGCCACTAGCCTAATAAGTGTTTAGTGTTTGCTATAGAATTATGAGTATTATTCATATGTTCATGTCATATTTTATCTGTGTCACGTGAACATTCAACATTAACAGTAAATGTGACATTAAATGTTTAGAAGTTTTGGTTAATGCTGACTTTAGTTTACGCTTTTTGCGGTTTGGGAATAATGACTTTTCACTTATGAGTTTTCACTTATGACTTTTGCCTTGTGCCTAATTACTTTTTCATTATAGCTTTTTACTTATGACTTTTATCTTGTGACTTTTAACTTATAACTTTTGTATTTAGATGTTACTCTTTTCTTTGGTTCAAACATTGTATTGTTCATGTTTAAGGTTAAGGCTAAATAAACAAATTTGTGATTCAAACACCAAAACGCATAGAAGCACGGCAGCCGAAATTTGGTATTTAAGTCATATAATGTTGGTTCATTTAGCCACTAGCCTAATAAGTGTTTAGTGTTTGCTATAGAATGATTTGTATTATTCATATGTTCATGTCATAGTTGATCTGTGTCACGTGAGCATTCAACATCAATTGTTAATGTGAAATAAAATGTTTAGAAGTTTTTATTTAGGGGCATGTGATTGGCCGAAAACCTAGAGCAAACACTTTTTGGAATAAATTTGTTTTAACAGATAACAAACACCAAATATAAGTGCTATTTATATCTAAAGAAACAATGTATCTATAAAATGTACAATATATAAAACTAAATAAAATGAAAAAAAAAGACGTATTTCGACTTTAGTTCTGGATTCCACTGTCTGAGGCTATCTTCCGAATGCTCCCACCTCGTCTTGATGAAATTTGTCTATATTCACTTTGACGATAATGTCTTCCTCCAATATGCAGTTTGTACATAGTTTGACGGCCGCTACCTTTCTGTTTTCCATTTCCCTGATTTCTGAATTCTGAATCCTAAATAAGAAAAATGTAGTGGTAGTAGTAGTAGTAGTAGTAGTAGTAGTAGTAGTAGTAGTAGTAGTAGTAGTAGTCGTAGTAGTAGTAGTAGTAGTAGTAGTAGTAGTAGTAGTAGTAGTAGTAGTAGTAGTAGTGGTAGTAGTAGTAGTAGTAGTAGTGGTAGTAGTAGTAGTAGTAGTAGTAGTAGTTGTAGAAGAAGAGGTAGTACATGTAGTATAAGTAGTAGTATAAGTAGTAGAAGTAGTCGTAGTAGTAGTAGTAGTAGTAGTAGTAGTAGTAGTAGTAGTAGTAGTAGAAGTAGTAGTAGTAGTAGTAGTAGTAGTAGTAGTAGTAGTGGTAGTAGTAGTAGGGTAGCAGCAGTAGTAATAGTAGTAGTAGTAGGGTAGTAGCAGCAGTTGTAGCAGCAGTAATAGTAGAAGCGTAGCAGCAGCAGTAGTAGTAGAAGGGATATTGCATGTTAAAGTATACTTATAACTTAACCTTCTTTAAACAGTAGGAGTAGACCTTTTGAGGTACACTTTGTATTGTACCTATTATAATGGGCTAGGTCATTATAATAAGAATGGACAAAAACATTTGTATATTATTATTAGATTATACCATAAGATTTCATATGTAACTATTTTAAGTTATTTATTTTTTCTAACACCATTATACATGTTCTATGCGCTGACAAGAAAGCTGCAAATTTTGAAATTGACGTTTATATTTTAATGACAAATAACATTTTGTACCTTGTGTTTCTCTCCACAAGTTTGAAAAAAATAGTATATACCATCTCTTCCTTCGAATGAAACTGCAACAAACAAACAACAATGTTAGTCTAATTGGGTTTAAAATTATTCCGACCCCATATATAAATGAAGCTTTTGATTTATACGGTGTATGTCAATTTGAGATAACGTATGATGCAATGATTCCATGTTCTAGAAATGGATAAAAAATGATAGCTAATGAAATACTATGCAATACAAGCAAAATATGTTCTTTTCTGAATTAAATAAAAAGGTCTAAAAATAATATACTGTTCTTGAATATGAGCTTAGGTAAATGAACTTACATCGTCTAAAACGTCGTCAGAATCCGCCATTTTCCTGGGAAATGATGCGACAAGCACGTGGGACAATTACGGAATCCATAAGTAATAAATCAAAAGTCAAAATCCATAAATCAAAAGTCAAAAGAAAGAGGTAAAATAAATCCATAAGTCGAAAATCAAAAGTGGCCCTCCAGGGCTTCCGTAGCTTCCATACACTGGTTCTCATATTCGTTGTCTATGGTGCCTTTTTAAGGAATATTTTTTCCTCAGCTTTAATAAGGATTTTCTTCTGAATGCGGATATTTCTGATACCTTTAAATCGAACAGGTCCCCACTTTTTTCTGTTATAGTGAAATTTTTGATAACAACGTGAATCATATTTTTCAACGGCTTTCATGGGGAAATCTTTTATAAGAACCTAGAAGCTCGATTTGTTTCTTTTATCCCTGTCATCGTGTTCTTGCTGATTGTACTCCAGAAGCTCTGGTCTCGGTAAGATCATTGAGTACCTACCCTTTGGCTTTGCAATGCTATTAGCTTTTTATGTATTATATGTTTTTGTGCTTTGCATGCAATATTATTGAGCCGATGGGTCGGTTGCAGTTATTTCATCAAGGCAACTTGTACTTGTTTTGTGATACGAGAACCTGTTGGGGGCAAGTGTGAGGTTGGTGCCTGGTTTAAACCCCGAGGGACAATTTGTTTTGCCACTGACCATTCCAAGGCGTTATCCCCAAAGGTTCTTTTCTTCGTTAATTGTTTGTGGCGTCCTATTTGAATTGACATACTTATAAAAAAACTCTCTCTCTTCATCGCTTCTTTTTCGCTGCGTGGGGAGGCTGTGTTTTGTGAGTGTGGCGATTACTGATATGCATATATTACTTTTTTTATCCCTGTCATTGTGTTCTTTGTTATTTGACTTACGATGCTATGGTCACCGTAAGATCATTTACCCACCTCTATGAGTTTGCAATGCTATTTGCTTCTTACGTTTTATATGTTTGTGTAATTTTGCATGCAGTATTGTCGCGTTGATGGGTGAGTTGGAATTATTTCCCCAAAACTTTTACTTGTTTGTTCATATAAGAACAAGTGTGAGGTTGGTGCACCCTAGAACTTGGTTAAGACACCAAGTGGCAATGATTTGCCACTGACCGTTCCAAGGCTGCAACCCCTCAGGTTCTCATTTTTGTTAATTGTTTGTGCGTCTGTTTTAAACTGATCTTTTTATTAACCATGCTCTCTCTCTTTCTCTTCTTCTTGACCGTGTGGGGAGGTATTGTGCATATTTCGCTTTTTTGCAAAGATGGTCACTGATAACAATAATGATTGAATGTACGGAACAAATATCAATACATTGCTGCTCGGTTTAATTGCATATATCATGCATATCACAGAAAACTCCAAAGTTCAAAAATAATAAGCAGGAAGTATATCTATGGGGTGATTCAACACTATCCAAAGCTATATTTGCTAAAACACCATCTTAAAACTAGTTAAAAGATTAGAGCAAAAGTACGTTTAGAAGTACTGTTTACGTAAAAAATAGAGAGATGAAAAGTATGTGAACTGGTGGATCAAAGTCGATCTTGTTAATTGATAAGCGGTGCATGCAAAGCTCAGATCCGGACCAGCGAATAGGGTTAGTTAGTGACGTTTCTCAGTAGTCTAAAACAAATTTGTTGCCATATACGTGGAAATTGGTTTGAGCAACAAGTACATAAGATATAAGGATTTTTGCCCTCACCTGACACTGTTTAACAAAGTTTTTAAACCACTGAAGAATTAAAAACATACACCTAGAGATTGTTTCCCTTTATGTATGTCATACGATCCTATCGATACTTAATTGCGAAATGTGAAATGAAAAGAACATGTCAAAGGAACACTTGATTTAAATTATGACCAACCTCGTAATACTTACTACATACAAAAATATTAATTTAATTGAAATAAATTTTGGAACAAAATGACAGCCGATGGTAAGTCTTCAATATATACTCAACATGCTCAAAGCAGGTATAATTTAAAAAAAAATAAGATGACATAAACAATTTAAGACAGAATATCAGAAGGATCATCCTTTATTAAGCTTATCCATGGCACACTAACTGAAAAGAAAATTAACAGTTTAAATTAAATGAAAACTTGATTATTTAAAACAGCTTTCTGAAAATCATATTATTGTATTTGTTCTTGTTGAACAACTTATAAACACTTACTTAGAACGCGGCTATTGAGTAATTTGTGTTTATTTTAGACGAAGGAAAGGAGAAAGCGATTCGGTATTACCGAATACTGGCTGTTGTGCTGGGTATATTGGGAGCAGCGTTGCTCGCCCTTGGCGTTGTGGCAGTCGTTAAGCAAAGTAATTATGAAGGGGAAGATACATTTGGATTGCCGTACTTCGTCGGAGGTTTTATTGTCGGTGTAATGGTAAGACATTTTTTTGACATTTTGTATTTGATGAAACTTAACATTTATGAATTCATTTTGTACCATAGACCAAAATAAATATTGAAACGTTTGATTTTTATACTGATAATCATCCAGCTACATGTATCGTATAGTAACACCACTGACCTGAGCTTGGAAACCAGTCTCAAATCTCAAGCATCTGATTGGCTGAAATGGCGACCAGTCGCCATTTCAGCCAATCAGATGCTTGAGATTTGAGACTGGTTTCCATGCTCAGCTTTATAACCTTGGGCACTATACTTGTTATAGCTGTAAAGCGTTCAACAGAACCCTTCTTGATAACTTAGATAATAAACAGAGATATGTAAAATATACGCACTTTTTCAATATTCAGAATCTGGTGTCAGCAGCAATATGTACGTGTGTACTTGTGAAAGGTTCAGATGAAAACATCGATGTCAGGAAAAAAGAAGAGTTAGCCTGTGCGGTAGGAACTAATTACTTTTCCCTTGTTATGTCTTTTTACAGTCGCTTGCATTTAGGAGACTTATGTTGTGGCACAGATTTATAAAGGGTATGATCGCTAGAAATATTAATCACAAGTAATGTTGAAAGCCAGAAATGATACAAGTGGAATGATTTAAATTTTTTAACAATATTCTGTATGTATAAATGCAAATATACAACCGCAAGAAACGTCTTTTTAGCAAAAAGTTAGTTTGAAAGAGTACAAAACGATCGTGATACAATGGGAAACATGATTATAGTCTACCATGTTAATTCATCTATGCGAACTTTACTATATGTGCACTGCTCTATTTAAAATTAAACAACTAGTTGGCTTATCACATTTCAAAATATTCATTATTCTGTTAAATGTTTAAGTTCAAATAAATGGGTCGCTCCACAGATATTCGGGTGGGTTCACGTTTTGAAAATTTATCTGTAGTGTAAACAAAAGAAATGCATAATTATAATCTAGGATAATTGATACACAAGCTATTCTATAACTATACATTTTCGATGTATATTCGGCAAGTTATAGCGAATTAAAACTAAAAATAAACTTAAAATATAAATGCAAATGTTTTGTTTAACTTATTTTATGAATTGTTCATTTACGAAAACCTCTTTATTCTTCGTATGCATGTTCAACAAATCACCGAGTAATTCAATTATCTGAATCCGAGTGGAGACATCAAAGTAACCATAACTGGTTTTTATTCAACGCACTGGTGTGCACCTTAAATTTAGTTTGGTGATGTTCTTCAATTATTGTTGTATTTTCTATTATTTGTTAAAAACTTAGCATGTTAGCACTGTAATTTTTTTTTCTGTTCATTGCCAAAACCATGTAAATGGTGAAATGCAATAAATGGTTGTTGTTGTTGTTGATGATGTTAATGTTCTTTTGTACAAAGCTTTCGATAGTTGTTGGTATGGTTACTGAATTTATTCCTCTCTAGTACTATTCTTGGGAAGAAAATGATCACTATTTGTCTGTATTAATTGGAAACATTTTGTGTAATTGTTCACTTGGTTTGTAACAATGTTTATGTATATAGGCTTCGTATTTCTATGCTTTTATTGTTCGTTTAGGGCTAAGAGGTTTCAGATAATGTTCATTTTAATATATAGCTGGTACGTGCCCTTTGATCACCTTGGACGGACCGTCAGCACGGCGGTCACACATCCATTTTGTCTGCATATGAAACTTCTTGATAAAACGTGCACATGATCCCAGTCAACACACCCATATTCCAGTTCGGAGCGAATCAGTCCTAGGAAGGTGTTCTTCCGCCAGCTACAAGGACAGTGTCTTATGTTTTTTTCTCTTGAATCCGATAGTATATTTACATCGTTTGGTGATATTCATTATATATTGAGACCAATTTAGGTCACAAGAAAAAGTAAATCCAAGATTAGGGTTTTCATGATCTTTTAACTTCATATCCCAATCATGCACCCATTCTTGTAGATTTTTAAAATTTTTGTCGTAGATCATGTTGTTCATGGTCGTTGATGGACCTAATAGTACTGTGCAACAGACAGTCATCTGCAAAAGGCCTTAGTGGGACTTTACTCTTTCGGGTAGGTCACTGATGTGACAAAGGAATCGCATCGTGTCTAGGAGAACATCGGATACCAATGAGGCGGGACAGGACTTCTCACCTTCTACCACCACGTTGGATTGTTGGCAATTATTTCATGTAGTCGGCCCCGTAAAAATATAGTTCTCTAGTTTAGGAGGAGTCGTTGTGGGACGGTGCCAAATGCTTCGCTGAAGTCCATTATAATTGTGTTGACCTATTTATTCTTGTCCTAGTAGCAGAATAAATCGTGAGCTGTTTCCCGCAAGAGTAGCCGGAACGGTAGTCATTATTGAGGTCGGTCTAGGTCTGTCTAGGTTTTGAGCATAATATCATGGTGACATATGCAGTGTTCCAGAAATTTGGTTAAGGACTAAAGTGAAGGACACTGGGCGGTAGTTCTCTGGATAATGGGGATCCTATTTCTTGAAGACCAGCGTAATATTGGTGCTATCCAGATTTTGATCAGCTTCCCGACTGACGTTTAAAAGATGGCGGTAATGGCTGGGGTGGCTTCCGTTGCAAATGCCTAGAGGACTCTGTTAGATACGTCTAGGCCAGTTGCTTTTCTAATGTTGATATTTTTGGACCTTCAGTAGTTCTTCTATGCCGAAATGCAGCGCGGTTATGCTCTTGTCTGTGCGGTTGGATAGTGAGGTTTGTGGCTGGTTGTTGTTGTCCTTAAAAAGCTGATCGGAGTTGATTGATAAGAATCTGTGCTTTACCTTTGCGATCGCTGATAGAGTGGCCATGATTCCATAGAGGAGTAATGCCTAAGTTTTCTTCCATCTTGGACTTTGCCTAGTTGTACCAAGTACTATTGTTTTCCAGGCTCTCGTTGAAAAACTTTGTTAATGTGGTCCCATTCAGCTTTGCGGAAGATTTTTGAGCCGTTTAGATTTTTTCGGCATTTTCTGTAGTTTGTCCAGATGTTAGCCTCCTTGGTCGTTTTGAAGGTTCTAACTTTCAGCTTGAGCTGTATTTTTACTTATCTTGTGGTCCATGGAGTTGCGTTGCTTTTGGATGGGCTGTTTCTTGGATTGTTGTGTTGAGCATTGAGGTGTACCGGAGATGATGGACAATTAAATACCGGTAATTTGAAAGAAATCTTTATTTCAACAATTTTGCATAGTTTTATATTTTGTATTTAAAACAATGTGAAGTCATATAAACCTGTTTTAAATATGAGTTATAAACATTAAAAACTAAAATATAAAATAGAAATAATCATTTCTCAACTTTCGGTTCAATACCCGATGCTGTCATTTAATAAAATATGTAAGTTAAGAAACAAAAATAATGATTTATAATAATACGGTTTTAATTTTCCGTTTTTTATATGGTTAGATATATTTTAATGCCTCTTTTTTATATTTCTTATTATGCTTACATGTTTTATTAACTTATACAAACATAATATTACTACATGCTAATAAAAAATTGTTTCGTTATCTTATCATTCTATGTTTAATGTTATTTAACATATCGAAATGAATATCTAAGTCTCATACCTTAGGTTACCGCTGTTTTGTTGGATTAGGTATTCGGAAAACATCTTCCCCATGCAGGAAACAGAATATGTGGAGTTCTGAGTAAAATTCTTACAATATATCGACTTAACGTCTTCCTATAAAACCATTAATTTAGTTCCTTAGTGTTAGTATGCGAAACAATTTACACTTCTTTATATTCAGATAGTAGGGCAGTACATATTCTCGATGTTTATGTTCATGGGATGCTTCGTCGGAACCGTCATGGCGGGTGTTGGTGGTTTCAGTGACAGCAGTCGGTACCAGGACATAGACGATTACTACTACACTAAGCAGAAATTAGCTATAGCGATCATAGTTCTATGCGTTATCTCCCTGGTTGTTACTATTTGCTCGTTCTGTGTAGTGTGCACATATGGGTCTTATTTTGGAGTGGTGGTAAACAAGCGGCGTGGAAGAATGGTGATATCTGGCACCGGTGCTACAGGTGGCATGGTGCATCCGGCTCGATCTGCTAACAATGACCAAATAAGACAGCTAGAAGTACAGAACCGCCTCTTGCAGCAACAACTTGAGCTTCAAAGACAACTTAATTCGGAGCAAAAACAAAATCAATACTCCGGCGGACTGTATCCTCCTCCGCCACCGGCCAATTATAACGTTGATTTCGGACCCTCGGCACCACCGCCGAGTTATGACTCACTCAAATAAAGTATTGTTCATCTTGGGATAGTCATCAACTTTCTGGAGCCTATGGTTCTTTACATATTTAACCTATTTGAAACATCAAACAGCTGATAGTTTACATAAATGTAATGTGAAACATTAAACAGCCTAAAGTTTACAAAAAAGTGTAATCTGAATCATCAAACAGCCGATAGTTTACAAAAAAGTGTAGTCTGAAACATCAAACAGCCGATAGTTTACAAAACAGTGTTATCTGAAACACCAAACAGCCGATAGTTTACAAAAAAGTGTTATCTGAAACACCAAACAGCCGATAGTTTACAAAAATGTGTAATCTGAAACATCAAACAGTCGTTAGTTTACAAAAAAGTGTAATCTGAAACATCAAACAGTCTTTAGTTTACAAAAAAGTGTAATCTGAAACATCAAACAGCCGATAGTTTACAAAAATGTGTAATCTGAAACATCAAACAGCCGATAGTTTACAAAAAAGTGTTATCTGAAACACCAATTAGCCGATAGTTTACCAAAAAGTGTAATCTGAAACATCCAACAGCCGATAGTTTATAAATAAGTGTAGTCTGAAACATCAAACAGCCAATAGTTTACAAAAAAGTGTAATCTGAAACACCAAGCAGCCGATAGTTTACCAAAAAATGTAATCTGAAACATTAAACAGCCGATAGTTTACAAAAAAAGTGTAATCTGAAACATCAAACGGCCGATAGTTTACAAAAAAGTGTAATCTGAAACATCAAACAGCTGATAGTTTACAAAAAAGTGTAATCTGAAACATCAAACAGCCGATAGTTTACAAAAAGTGTAATCTGAAACATCAAACAGCCGATAGTTTACAAAAAGTGTAATCTGAAACATCAAACAGCCGATAGTTTACAAAAAGTGTAATCTGAAACATCAAACAGCCGATAGTTTACAAAAAAGTGTGATCTGAAACATCAAACAGCTGATAGTTTACAAAAAAGTGTAATCTGAATCATCAAACAGTCGTTAGTTTACAAAAAACTGTAATCTGAAACATCAAACAGCCGATAGTTTACAAAAAAGTGTAATCTGAATCGTTAAACAGTCGTTAGTTTACAAAAAAGTGTAATCTGAATCATCAAACAGTCGTTAGTTTACAAAAAAGTGTAATCTGAAACATCAAACAGCCGATAGTTTATAAAAAAAGTGTAATCTGAATCATCAAACAGTCTTTAGTTTACAAAAAAGTGTAATCTGAAACATCAAACAGCCGATAGTTTACAAAAAATGTAATCTGAAACATCAAACAGCCGATAGTTTACAAAAAAGTGTGATCTGAAACATCAAACAGCCGATAGTTTACAAAAAATGTAATCTGAAACATCAAACAGTCGTTAGTTTACAAAAAAGTGTAATCTGAATCATCAAACAGTCGTTAGTTTACAAAAAAGTGTAATATGAAACATCAAACAGTCGTTAGTTTACAAAAAAGTGTAATCTGAAACATCAAACAGTCGTTAGTTTACAAAAAAGTGTAATATGCATATCAGGAATGGCCACACAGAAGACACAGCCTCCTCACACAGCCAAGAAGTAGAGGGGAAAAAAGAGCAAGTTAATAATATGATCTATTTCAAAAAAGACACCACAAACAATTAAGGAGAAAGAGAACCTGAGGGGTTACCGACTTGGGACGGTCAGTGGCAAAAAATATGCCACTGGGAGTTTTAACAATGCTCTAAGAAGCTCCAACCCCACACTTGCCCCAGCAGGTTCTCATATGAACAAACAAGTACAAGCTGTCTTGGTAAAATAACTTCAGCCCGTCCATCAACTCGACAGTGTTGCATGCAAAAGCACACAAACATATAAAACACAAGAAGCTTATAGCATTGTTAAGCTAAAGGGCCGGTACTCAATGAACTTACCGAGACGAGAGCACTTGTAGTCAAATCATCAAGAAGACGATGATAGGTATAAATGAAATAGATCGAGCTTCAAGTTCTTTTACACGATTTCCCAATAAACCAAACCCCTGCCACCGTCGTGCAACCAAAGAGGTTAGCTAGAAGATATCAACTTTAAACTTGGAAAGGTTGCTAACATTATATTCTACAACGCTCTGCATGCTTCGTGATAAATATATATACAACTGATCTTGCTCTCCTTTCCTCTATACTTTTTAGCTGTCTGGTTGTGGCTGTTGTTGATATGCATTGTACATTTTTTTAAACATCATAGTTCATCAAATTAAAAAAAAATATTGCTCTTTTTTCATATTGATCGTGTTAGGTGCCTTTAAAAGTTCCTTTTTATATCTATTTCAGTATCACAGTAGCATTGTTTGTGCTGTGTGGCGGCTGTAAAAGTCCCGCCGTACATTCTATCGGTGCTTTTATTAGTGACGTGCTTTGAAGGTTGTGAGCATGATACTTTTGTACGTTTAGAGTACATGTACAAAAATTACTTGAGTTGTAATATTTCGGTTAGTTTTAAGATGGCCGGTAACAATATCCCAGCCAGTATAGATCAGAATCCTGTAATATCATCCATATGATATACTTCCTGATTTATAATGTTTTCCTTTGTCTTCTCTGTGATATGCAGACTTTGTATCTTCAGATCCCCTATCAAAAATCTTTTTGCAGACTTTGTATCTTCAGATCCCCTATCAAAAATCTATTCTATTCGAATCCGCCTATTGTTTTCTCGTTAAGGGCAACCCCATTTTTTATTCGGGGATCATACACCGCTGATCATGGAATGGTGTTAATCTGAAAATAGCCGTATGCATTCCATCGTTTGGGATGAATAAAATTTGTACTGTTTTAGTTGAATTTTAAATATGGACTTTCGCTCTTCCCGGGGCTAGACGGCATGAGCAGGTATATGCATTTCCATTTCTGCCCATGAACAGGCTCAATCAAACCGAGCCTGCAATAGTTTCATATGTGTCGTGTTCAGTGGCTTTCAAAGGTCCCCTTTTATCTATTTCACAACAACAACTATTCCAAAACTATGTTCACAGCGATACCTCTTCTTCGCCGCAATGTCTCCGTGGAGAAGTCTGCCTATTTTTGTCACGTTACTAAAATGATTGAACTTAAAATAGACGTGCGATCATAACCAACATCATTTTCTAACAATTTTTTTAACTCCTTCAAAATGTTTTCACAGCAATCATCCTCTTTCGCTACTTATTTATAAGTAAGTTTGATTCATATGGTCTGTATGCTTAATATCACTCAAATATCACTCAGATTAATATGGAACTTGGATGTCTCCATCATGAACTAAATGATGTTGAAGTATGGCAATAAGATAAGTTAGACAAGCGTTTACCTGACCGTGGTCGTGGCCTTGCCCAGAGCAGATGCCCGTTCAGTAACGGCACTGAAGAGGGAGATAATTGAAGTTGTAACTACACAGACGTGAAGTATGGGAAGACTTTTTACAGCCGCTAAACAGCACTTAACGCCTGTTGTAGGGATCTATATCAAATGTATAGATAACCTCAAAGCCATAGATACAGTTGCCCACATTGATTGACATTCCGCATAGTTTGGAATTAGCACGTTACCAACACTGGAAGAGAGAGTTCAAGTGTACGTAAAACAACAAAGATTGAAACGGGTAGATCTGCAGAGTCGAAATAGGGAATTCAGCCCAGGTACTAGTGGCTCTCGTAAAGTTCGGATCCGCTAGGACCGGGCAAGCAGATCGTTCTTGTGGTAGGGAACTAGGGATAGTTAGAGAGATGTTTCTTAGTAGTCTAACACATTTCTTGCCAGTTATGGATTTGTTCTAAAAGTGCTTCGCCATACACAGTTTAATAAAGTTACTGAATATGGACCAATTTTCAGAAGATTAACAGATATGCATAGGTTGTTCCCCTTCTTCAAACAATTCGATTGATACAATATTGCGAAACGCAAATATTTAGAAAGGAACATTGACTGACAAACAAACATATACTTATTGCATACTCAAAAATTAATTGATTTAAAAGAAACACTGGAGCTTAATGACACCGGAGGGTATGTTTTTTTTCACTATATACTCAAAGCGGTTAGTATTTTACTGTAAAAAAAAATCAAGCTGGAACGCGAAATAAACTGTTTTAATAGAAAGGTTGTCGAAAAACAATTAGTAAAACTGTCATCATTTATTAAACACCTTAATGGGATACTTACTTGAAACAAAACTTGACACAAATAAAATTCCAGAAGCTAAGCAACTTTGTGACGATCATAGTTTCACGACTTGTGTTCAATTTTTCTTTTCTTTTAATCTGATATTTCATCATTTTTGGTCACATTTTCCTAGAACCTAATGGACTGTTATTAACTTTTGAATTTATTTTAGACGAAGGAAAAGAGAAGGCGATTCGGTATTACCGGATACTGGCCGGTGTTCTGGGTATTTTGGGGGCAGCACTGCTCGCTCTTGGCATTGGGGCAGCCGTTGAACAGAGTAATTATGCTGGGGAGGATACATTTGGAATGCCGTACTTTGTCGGAGGATTTCTTGTCGGTATACTGGTAAGGCTTTTTCTTGACATGTTCTATGAGATTAAACTTAACATTTATTCATTTTGAATCACAGATCACAATTAAATAATGTATATAGTTGATTTTCATATCGATAATTAAAAATGGTTTGACCAAAATAGAGTTTCATTCACCTTCTCCATATCCTACAGAGAAAAATAAAATTCAATATATTGTAAAGTTATATCACTTATTGAAAAATGAATCCCGATCGAGTTATGGATCCACATTTTAGAATTATAAATATATAAATTCAATATCACCTCACTTCAATTATGCCGATCTTTATACCCTATATAGGTAGGCCGAGGTATGTAAATATTGTACGAACAATACGCTTCTATTTGATTATTTACTCAGAGTCTGACGTCAGCAGCAATATGCACGTGTGTACTGGTTAAAGCACCAGATGCAACCAGCGACGTCAAGAAAAAAGAGTTAGCCTGTGCGGTAGGAACTCATTACTTTTCTTTGTAATGCCCTGCTTTTCCTAAAAGCATACATGTATAAAAAAGAAAACTTAAAATGAGGTTGTCTCTTATAGGGAGCGAACCCATAAGGCGACAGCTCCTAGTCATGCACAGTGTTATAGAGCGGGCATTCCCGCAAAAAATAATATAAATGTTTTATAAAATGCAAATATATAAACGCTTCAGAAGTCTTGTTAGTAAAATTCAAAATCTTTAAATTATGATATGTAAAAGAATGCATTGTTTAGTATTTAAAATATACATATTAAACATAAAATTCTGTAGGGTTAAATTTTACATATCAAATAAAAGGAAGTAATGGAGAGAAGAACTGAACACTGATTTTATTTTAAAAAAAAACATGTTTTGTATTATGAAATCTACATGGGAGACATTTGTTGTGATGTTTACATTTCTGCATTGCCGAGCATTTTAAATGTTTAAAATTTTCATTCAATATTTTACTATAATGACTTTTGCAATGCTTAGGCCAGAGAAAAAAATATTTTAGATTCTCATCACCGCCCGCCCCTGTCCAAAACCACCCGCCCCCCAAAAATTATTGAAAACAAAAACGAAACATATTCCGTTCTGGACAGAACGAGTTTAAGACCATCCCGAAATATTTCGTTAATAAAAAAAAATAAAAATTAAAAAGTGCCCACCCGCCCCCTTTTTCCAAAATCCGGATGAGAATCTAATAATTTATTTTCTCTGGCCTTATATATATTTATTTTGTAAAAGTGTTTAAAAGATCATGTCAAGGTAACGATGACCTCCACTTAAACAATGACTGAAGAAAATGTTTTACCTACTGTCACTTAACTTGGTAACTATGATCAGAAAATAATTTTGGGTCGTCAATATCATGATGACTATAAATTGAAAACTGGTTTCCAGTAAATGAAGAATAATTTGACAGAAATTCATCAAACTTGGTATATAGATTGATCAAAGTCAGTAGATCCGTATTGATTCTGGGATCAAACCGTTAAAGATCATGGTGAACATAAATTTAAAATCGGTGTTTGATCAGTTTCAAAAGAACTGATATTTCTACAGTAACCAAAGTTGGTATGGAGATTTGATAAGGGGATGACCCCTACCGAAACAACGGAACGGTCCTCAGTGAAAAAAAGGTTTATATTTTGAACTTGAATTTTTTCTATAGAGTCATGTGGAACACAGTTTTGGAGAAATCTAAATTTCTGTTAGTGTTAATTTTCTTAGTCTCAACTTTGTTGAAATTGATCGACATTGCGGAACGCCTTCGTCAAATTCTTCAATTTAAATTGACATAGTTATATCAAACATGCTCTCTCTTTCTCTCTTCTTTTTCGCTGCGTGTGGAGGCTGTGTTTTGTGAGTGTGACGATTCATGATATGCATATTTAACTTATTTTCAAGAGACTGTTCGAACCTCCCTGTCCGAACACATGGAGGCAATCGATTTGAAAACTGTTTCATGAAATGTGTAGATCGCTTCATTTCTGAGTCATTATTTCACCATATATCGAACTGACTTAGTTCTTTATTATATATTATTCAGATGGTAGGGCACTACATACTGTCGGTGTTTATGATTGTGGGATGCTTAATCGGAACAATCCTGGCGGGTGTTGGTGCTTTCGCTGGCAGTTGGTACTTTGACGAAAAAGACGAGTACTACTACACGAAGCAGAAATTAGCCATAGCGATCCTAGTTCTATGTGGGATCTCCCTGCTTGTTACCATCTGCTCGTTATGTGTTGTCTGCATATACGGGTCTTATTTTGGAGTGGTGATCACCAACCGGCGTGGGGGGACGGTGATCATGGTGAATGCCATTGGCACAGGAGGGACGAACATTGTGCATCCGGCTCCGTACCCGATGGGTTCAATTGCTAACAATGACCAAATAAGACAACTAGAAATGCAGAATCGTCTGTTGCAGCAACAACTTGAGCTTCAAAGGCAGCTTAATCCGCATAATGGCGGATTTTATCCTCCCCCGACAAATTATGGCTTTGGAGTCGGGTCATCGGTACCACCGCCGAGTTATAACTCACTAAACTAAATTATCATCCGTCTTGTTTGTGGAGTAGTAATCGCTGTTTTACAATTTCTAAGTACTGGAGCTTAAGATTTGTGAAGATCGTCTAACTTAGTTTACGCCCCTGAAATAAGTACAAGAAAAGTTTTAATGCAGAGCATCAGGTCTACACATGTAATTATGTTGGTTTTTCTTCGGCGTTAGATGTCTAAGATGGCTTTTGTCCTAGATTTTTAACCATTTAAGTGTTATACAAAATACACATTTTAAATTATTTTTGAGGGAAATAATCAAATGAACTATTATGATTGGTTCCTCTTTTAACCAGAGGCATCTAGCCGGATGTTGTTTTTGATAATCGGAACAACAGTTACTGTTCGCACACAATTTGAAACGACGTATATCCAAGCTATTATCCAGAGCTGAAGGTTATAAAACTGAGATTTGAAACCAGTCTCAAATTTCAAGTATCTGATTGTCAAAAAAAGTTATGGAAGGTTTTATACAGTAAAGGTAATGTAAACACGCCAAAAATATGGTATTTTAGGCTGATATTCAGACATCTGGGCACTTCCATATTGGGTTTTAGCATTTAATCAAGTCAAAATAACATATTCTTTTTTCTTCTTAACTTTTTTGTTACAAAACCTGCGTTCCTGAAACAGAGTTTTGAGGGTACCTTAGGCATCTAGTCGCAGAATGCACAGGTAGACTTTAAATTAAATAAAGTATGAAGGCACTTACCTCGCAAAATAAATCCGTATTATTAAAAAAAAATGCCCACTAAACCGCCATTTTCATCCTAATGCAACATTTTCCTCGTTTAACAATCTTCGGATGCATTGCCAAGTCCTACCCCCTAATGATTGGTGTATGAAAGAAACTGGAACAGTTTGATCTCTTCAGGAGGTTAAGTTCTTCAATTAGGGCCTATCTTTCTAAATGATACGCGTATGCTAGCCCAACTATTTGTGCGCAACAAGGGCTTTTCTATATATACGATGTCCGCCCTTCGTAAAGGGCAAACATCTATAAAAAGTCAGTTTGTAAAATGGGTCTGTACTTGGAGTCGAATTATTGAGACTACGCGAATGCCAGCGAAACTTAGACAAGAAAGCGTGATTATCAGATAATAATACTGCTGCTGCTGTGGATAATGACGACCAGTATCATACACCCTCCGTGGATAACTTTAAAACTGAATGTTAATTAAAGAGCAACTGAAATTGTCTTACCCCTAAAAGAGACCATCCGTCTAATAAGACCACGTTTAAGCAGATCCAAAAGTGGTCTTAATATCGGGGTTTTATTGTACTTATGTCATCTGGGAGAGATGTGACAAGAATATGGGTTGTTGCTGTCTTCTAATTTTATGATTTTATTTACATCTTTGAAACAATGGAAGTCATTAAGAGTACCTTCAGAATGCCAAGGCTTTTGAGACTATCAGTGTGGCCTGACTTCTATTACTGCTCATAAGCGGAGTCATTCAAGGCAAGTATTGAATGTTCATCTTTAATGGTCGCTTTATAAGTTGTTTACTTCATTTGAAACAGACAAAGAGGGTCAATTAAAGCAGAAGATTCACTACATCAGTCAGTACCATAGGCCCTCGTTTTCTATGAAAAGGTAGGGGACATCACTTGCTGATGTATTTCAACATGGACATCGGTCAGTACTATAGCCCCTCGTTTTCTCCGAAAAGGCACCGGACATCACTTGCTGATTTGTTCAACATTGCTCTACTGACCTGGATGGTCAGGACTTTGATATGTGATTCTCTCCAGATATATGTAGGCATAAAATTGCATAAACCTGATATTCACCTATACGTTGAGGTTTTTGTCAATTTGTTTTATATTATTGCATTATAATACTTTTATAATCCCGATTTGTACCAACCACTAGCGGGATCTTTTTAGGATTGCTTTAAAAATTATTCACCAGGACAGATCAGCGCCGCACTATCATGTCATAACAGTTAGGTAAACAAAATCTGAGAAAACTAATAACTCCATAACTCTGCTTGATTACTGCGGATCCAACGGTTATTTGAAGTGAAACCATTATTTAACCCTTTCCTGTACAGATACACCTTTATTGCTAGGGCAAACAGAAACAGTTTAGATCCAGATCAGCCGGCACATACGTGCCGTCTGATCAGGATCTAAACTGTTCGCTTTTTTATTCATTAGTTTATTTCTGACCAAAATGCGACCAGTGCAGATCCTGATCAGACGGCACAGATGTGCCAGCTGATCTGGATCAACACTGGTCGCACATGCATAAAAATGCGTATATATCAAGGAAAGGGTTAATGTGGCTGTGTCCCTTGAATGTCAAAATGGATTGGAGTCAACTACTGACCATGGGCAAGCTATATACCCAGTGTGGTGACTGTATATCATATCTCTCTTCCAGTATTGATTGGATACCAATTTTCATGTTCAGGATGGTCAAGTTTGGCTTTCTACCTTCAGACTTCGCAACAAATGCCAAGCTAACAATATAAGCCTACTAAAACACAAGAAATTTGATTATTTTACAAACTTTATTTTATCAGGAGCTATCCAGACTAAAGTAAAAGAGACTATATCAATTTTCCAGTAACAAAATAAGTTCAGATAAAATACATGTTTACAAAGGATCATGTACATAAACTACTGGGTATTAAGTGTAATACTACGAAAAAAATACGACAATTCTGGGCATTTCGTAGAGTTGTTTAATTTGACTATTAAAGAAGATTTAAATTGTAAAGTTTACTTCATCATAGCAGTAACTGAGTCAAGAATTTTAGCATTTAGATGTATATCATTGTTTAAGGAAAATATCTACCAGTGTAAATGTAAGACTTAAATCTGTAATTTACCGTGTTCTTCAGGGTATCAAAAACATTTAGTTTTCTTAAAGTGAACATGAAGCCATGCAGGCTTTTTACACTTTACACAATCCTAAATGTTGCAGGCTTTTTACACTTTACACAATCCTAAATGTTGCAATCAATTATCAATTCAATCCTTAAATAAAACATGTTGCATGTATACCTAACAGGAAATTTTTACCAATAAGAAATGCTGTTCGGTTTAACTAAATTCTATTAGCATTTATAAAATGTGACAACCTAATTTTACATTTAACTCTTCAACTCTATCTCTATTTCAAGTTCAAATTGCCCAATGATTTGATAAAACAAAACACCAATAAATTTTCAAAAACTGTCAGCATTAGCACTAGCCAAGTGTCAATCTGGCTGTAACTTGGGAAATTGGCTACACAACCGTTCGAGAGGTTACAATTTCCCGAAGACATATTAATTTTTATAGATTTTTATGAATAATTAAATGGTCTCAATTTTGGCTCCTGATACACATGAGATGGTGCTAACATATAAAGGGTACAGATCACTGTAAACAAGTCACAATTTGACAGAAACTTCTAAAAATAACTCAGATATCAACCATCATTACTTAATACGTAGTCAACACCATGATATTGTGTGTGTAAATATATTTGTTAAATAATAAACAAAATATCTGAATCAAAATTTAGCATATTTCCAAGTTGTTATTTAAAGGTCTGTAAACAAGCATTGAATAAAGGTGTTATATTATTTTGACAAAAGTGTTGGTTGTTTTGGGAAGAACAACAAATCTTTAAACTTCAGAATAAACTGAATCTAAATGTCCAGTGCCCAAGGTTATAAAACTGAGCATGGAAACCAGTCTCAAATCTCAAGCATCTGATTGGCTGAAATGGCGACTGGTCGCCATTTCAGCCAATCAGATGCTTGAGATTTGAGACTGGTTTCCAAACTCAGTTTTATAACCTTCAGACCTGAATATGACCGTTGACAACATTAACCTTTCCCTCTTGATACAGGTACTACACCTTCACAAAATGGGTAACCAGTGTAGATCTTTATAAGCCTGCTCATTCCTCCAGTCTGGTGCCAAGCTTTGATTGGAGACCAATCTCAGATCTCAACTATCTGATTGGCTGAAACTGAGAACAGTTTCAGGAACAACCAATAGGGTGCTCGAGATCTGAGGCTTGCTGTCATTCTCTATGTTATCACCTCAGGGTCTGGTCTGAAGTTACACTATTCCATACTTGGCCAGAACTACATTATTGAATCTAAAATAAAACAGAGTTGATCTTGATCAGACTTAACTAATGTACAGTTGACTATTTTATTCTTGTTTACTTTTAATTTAATTATATTTACTGTTGCATCCTGCAGGGGTCATTGGATTCAGATGTTTTTTTGGTACCACCATGTCCTAGAATTTTATTTAAAAAACAAACAACACAGTTCTGTCAATTTTGTCCACAGAAGATGTGATAGCCATCTAGTTGTATTCATCAAACTTAAAATGTTAACACAACTTATAAAGAGATGCTTAGAGAAGTAAGTCATACACTTACAAATCAACAGTCACCTTGTTAACTGTTATAAATGTTAATTAGTACAACAGATAATTACACTATACATGTTCACTACTAAGAAATCTGCAAGCTCCCATTGACCAGCCTCAATATACAATTATTTTTATTAACTCTTTCTAACAATTATACTAAGTAAAATAAGTACCCAAGGTTATAAAACTGAGCATGGAAACCAGTCTCAAATCTCAAGCATCTGATTGGCTGAAATGGCGACCAGTCGCCATTTCAGCCAATCAGATGCTTGAGATTTGAGACTGGTTTCCAAACTCAGTTTTATAACCTTGGATAAAGTTTAATAACAACAATTTCTTAGAACTGATTCAACTCTTTTAACCCTTCACTCCATATACACATCTTTATGGCATGGGGAATCAGTGTACATTGTAAATCCAAATCAGCTGGCACTTCTTTGCCATCTGATCAGGATCTAAACTGTTCGCTTTTTTGATTTTTGATTAGGTTATTTCTGACAAAGAGCGAACAGTGTAGATCCTGATCAGAAGGCATGAATGTATCAGCGAACAGTGTAGATCCTGATCAGAAGGCATGAATGTATCAGCGAACAGTGTAGATCCTGATCAGAAGGCATGAATGTATCAGCTGAACTGGATCTACACAGGTTGCTCATGTGAAAAGACGTGAATATGGAGGAAAGGGTTTAATAAATACAAGATTGAAGTTCGTTGGTTATTTTGTCTGTCTTACCAATTCAATCCTACAAAAGCTGTCACAGGATACAGCATATGCTCAACTTTTGGAAACAAACTCGATTTTCGAAATTGAGAACATTAAATCTAAGACTGAAGTTAACACATTGAGGCGTTTTAATGTAGAACAACTATTGCCATAATGAAGTTAAACAATTGATACATTTATAAATTTGTTTTTGCTTCACTTTAATTTATTTTCAATGATCAAATAAATATTTATATAGAATGCAGTAAAACACAGTTACAATATTTGTATACAATGTAAAATACAAAGAAAACTATTAGATAAGTTATGTAGGAAAAGCTAGCACTTTGCATTAACACAACGATGCTAGCATATATTGACAATACCACCACTTGCTGTTGCAAAACCTATGTTACACAGAATATTTGTTTAAATTTTGTGCAAATCAAATTCTTCATTGTTAAAATGAACAACTGTGTCAAATGCAGTTCCTTTTAAATATCTTACAATTGGATATTTAGTCACTGATTCTGAAGGCAGGTGCAGAAAAAGCAGACAAAGAAACAGAGACTTCCATATACTTTAATAGTTTATAACCATTTACTTCAGGGCTGAAGGTTATAAAACTGAGCATGGAAACTAGTCTCAAATCTCAAGCATCTGATTGGCTGTCGCCATTTCAGCCAATCAGATGCTTAAGATTTGAGATTGATTTCCATGCTCTGTTTTATAACCTTGGGCACAGATCTTACATGAGTGTTAATTAAAGATATGAGTGTATCACACAGATATACATATAGCTACACTGTGTTAGCGCCAACACTTACAATGGTAAACCACATGATTATGGGAGTAAACTCAGTAATACTACCATGTTCATCTTTCAATACATACATCATTTATAATATATACAAGAGGACCAAATCTTCAGGATGACAGAAAACAATGCAATCCATATTGTTCATTTCTAACCAAATGCATTATAAACTTTGTTACCTACAGTAACACTTATCAATTTAATTGTTGTATAAAATATGAACAGTGCTTGACCTTCGTAGTAATTCATACTGGCCATGCAGTTTAGTTGCAAATTTAACCTACAGCACTTAATTTTTATATTAAAAGCCAAAAGTTCACAGAAATACATAATTGCACATGTACTTAGCTACAACATTTTTATGATAATGTTATCAAACATTTAACATAGAAATCAATTTGGTAACTGCTATTTATTCATTATTTCAATTTGAGTTTAATAGTGTAAATTGTGGTGGCTTAAATCTGAACCCTGTTGCATAAAAATTCTTTTGAACAAGTGCATACATACTTCAATTCAAAGCTAGACTTAACTGAAAAAAAATCAGTTATTATTGAATAACAAAGTTCAGAATATTCTGTGCATCACTCTGCTTAAAATAACAACTACACACAGAGCAAAACTTTTTTCTTGCTACACATTTTATGCAAAAGTTTATAACTCCTCAGGAATATATTCTCACATATTCTGGAACTGTACATTAAGAAAATTTGTTAATCTTCTTATTTTTATAACAATTAATTTTATTAACCTCTAGTTCCCAAGTATTTTGTTTTCCATGGATATGACAAAATAAATTATACAATTTTGAATTACAACATCTATCCATTTAAACCTCTCAGTGGAAACTGAAATTAAGCATTTTCTACATCAAAATTTCACCCTTGTAAAAAGAACATGCTAGTTCATTAAGGACTTTACAAAATTTTACAATGAAAAATTATAGCAAATTACAATGATGGAATATGATTGAATTGTTACAAAAGAAACTTTATTTTTCAAAGCAAATTATTCAATGCAAAGTTCTTACAATATTTTAAAATAACAGATAAAATGTCTGAAGTGACCACTAGAATGTAACATTTTGTCATCAAAGATACACAATCATTCTACATCTTGTATTAATTCAAACTTATATACAAAATCATTAAATCAGTCATTTGCAGTTTTTACAACATCCTTTTTCTATATGTTTCTTCTATACCAATTAAATAGTGTTGTTCATTAGCGACCAGTTGTGCCAGCAGTCACTTGATTAGTTGACTGTGCCACTGCTGCTGCTTTCTGTTTAAGCATTGTCCAGTCAAATGTGTAGTCATACTGGTAGTTCAGGGTGCGGAACAAAATCCTGAAAAGTTGGCGTAGATACATGTAGTCTGGGGCTTCCTCAAAGCGTAGACCTCGGCAGTAGTTGAGATACATGGCAAACTCTGCTGGAAATCCCTTACACAGCACCTCAACAGGAGTTGACATCTTTTTCTCGCTGATTTTTTCATACTTCTGCTTCTTGGTATTTGCTTTCAGACCCTGCCAGGGAAGACTTCCCCTGTTAAAATACATCAGCACATAACCTAACGACTCCATATCATCGCGACGGCTCTGCTCAATACCCAAATGAGCATTTATACTGGCGTAACGGGCTGTACCAGTAAGATTCTTATCTTCTCTGTAAGCTATATGTGTCCTTGTACGACTGTCTCTGTACTTTTTTGCAAGCCCAAAGTCAATCAGAAACACTTTGTTACAATGGCGACCAATGCCCATGAGGAAATTATCAGGTTTCACATCTCTGTGAATAAAGTTTTTGTTATGTACATATTCAATTCTTCCAATCATTTGGTCTGCAAGCATTAGCACTGTTTTCATCGTGAATCTCCGGGAGCAAAAGTTAAATAGATCCTCTAAGCTAGGACCAAGCAAGTCCATAACAAGCACATTGTATTCTTTCTCATTCCCGTAGTACCGAATGTGGGGTATACCCACGCCTCCCTGGAGTATTTTGTACAACTTACTCTCGTACAAAAGTTGTGGATGTCTGGCTTTTGTGGACTCGAGTTTTACGGCTACTTCCTCACCATTTGTGATGTTGATGCCAAGATAAATATCACCAAACGAACCACTCCCAATTTTTCTAACCAGACGGTATTTGCCACCGACAAGAAAGTCTCCCGATTTCCCACTCGCGCTATCCATTTTCGTCGCCAGCTTGATCTAACGCTTACGGTGGCTTACTCTTATAAATAGGCTTAAAACCTGTAGGATTTTGAGTTTTTACTTGGTTGCCATCTTGGGTGGTTGCATCGCAATATATTACCCACAATTCAACAAAAATCGATTTGCGCACGCGCGCAGATGTGTCATCTTGTCCACATCCGTGTGTCAACAGAACAAAACTGCATTAGTGTACGAGTATGCTTTTGAGATCCTGACTTTTGTTAAACTTCAAAATGAAGCGCCAAGTACCAAGACAACAATCTCTTATTCTTCCAGAAATTCAGAATCCATTTGTGCATAAATTGCATTTGAATTTTTGGGATATTTTGCAGGTAAGCGATTGCTGTCGCGGAAATGAATGACAATTTAAAAAGTGGAGATCCTAATTTGATGTTGTTGGACAAAGTAGGCTATGTTGATAGTTTTTAGTCTCAATAGTTAGGTATCTAATCAAATAGGCCACAAGTCATGTAGGCCACAAAAAAGTCAAATGGGCCACACATTTTATTTTTCAAGTCAATTAGGCCTCAAAAAAGTCAAATAGGCCACAAAAAGTCGAATAGGCCACAAAGATTTTTTACCAACAGAGAAAAACAGTTTTTTAGTTGACGACAGCCAGTAAAAATGATAAAAAATTAAGGATCAAATATCAGAACTTATTCTAAATAAAAGCATCTTGTTTATTTCTCTGGTGCAAATCGTATTCATGAAGGACGTTATAACCTGCAATATTATTAATCTATCCTTGTTAGAGGTTACATTACCTCAATGTAAGTGTTGTCACCTAATGTGATATTGTGAATCTGCTCAAGATACATAATTATTGTAAAAAGGGTAATAAAAATATTAATATCATAAATAATATCACTTTTGTCAAGATAATTATTATTATTTGAATAAAAGTTTAATTTTTAAGTTTTCAGTTCTGGGTTTACTGGAATAAAGCTGATCTCTGTAGTAGGCAGTCAGTGCTCATGCTGTCAGTCGACATTGTCGCCATTTGCGATAATTTTAAGTTTTTGTTGATTATTTCAAAGAATTGGCGGTAAAATTTGGCGATTAAATAATTGTCAAAAAAAGAGAAGATATTGTTAGCTATTTGCATTCACTTTGCCCTGAGCGGTCACCACATTTCTGATAATTGTGGGTCGTTAATCCCCTAATTGAACTAACAAAGTGTCACTAAAGATAATCACCTTGGTTTCCTTGCCTACGGGTCAATGATTGATGTTTTATCGGTAAACTTTAGGTATTTCCACTACGTCATGACTAGGGAATTCTTAGAGGTTGTTACTGTTGCTATTTATAGCTATTATGGATTCCCCTATCATATGTTTAACAAGCAGAAAAATATTTTAAGAATTAGAATAAATGATGTGTTCTTCTTTCTAACCTTTGAGTAAATACTGGCCAAATCCTAAATCCATTCTCAAAGCAAAAACCTAGCCGGATACTGTACCTCAAGTAATGAATAGGACGAAAATTCGTGGTACAAATTGCCGATTGTTTAACCATGTTTACGGAGAAAATCCTTCCTATTTTCTCATAAAATTTGTTTAAACATCTGCTTTGGTTATTCTTTGCTCTGGAAATGTTATTACACATTGCATTTATTGGTAATTCCGTTTGTCATCCATTTTCACGACATCGATTTTTGACATACCGTCAATCTCGACCCGAATCATCTTTGCAACTACCCATTAGGCATTAACTAATAAACTCATTCTAAGCAGAAAATAGATGTGAATTAAATGATTTTGCCCAAAACTTGATGCAATATTTAACATGGTTTGATTAAGACCTTTTGGTACAAAAAAAACACAAGTTTACATAGCAGTGAATCCAATTGATTTTGTCTGCAATAGTGAAGTGAAGAATGCCTTGCTATTAAAAAATCGTCAGTTATTTTACTAAAGCCAATTATTTTCATTCAGGTTAAGTTAATAAAGAAATAATTAACAGATAATCTTTATAACATAGATGTTATTTTAGATAAAATCTTAGGAATTAAAAAACAAAACAAATAATAATAATGCTATTTCCCATGCATGTGGAAACAACGCGTGAAACTTTGGCTATTAATGTTTTTTTCAAAAAGTTTGTGGCTATTATTTTAAAACAGCCAGCGTAAGCACTGGCAGTACTGATAGTAGGTTCATATGACCTTGCATATTTTGAGAGTTTATTTAAAAATCAAATCTAATCAATTGACATTCAATATAAATATGCCTGTCACTATTCTAACAGTCATCACTTTTAGGTAGTACTTGTAAGTCTAGTGTATAAGACAATTTACTGTACACAGTTTTTTTTAATTTACATAAGTTTTTTTTATAGTTTCAGTTTTAAATTGATTTGTTATAATTCTGCTTGTCATCCTGAAACTCTAAAACAAATAAAGACATCACATGATTGCTATTTTTGATTTACAAACTTGACTGCCATCAAAAAGTAAATTAATTTGTGTTATAATCTTAATCTGTTACAAGTGCTGTCATTATCCAAGGTGTTGATTCAGGGACCGACAAATCCTTTGCCTGGTGCCCGCGGGCAACCAGCTTTGATCTGCCGGGCCAGTAAAATTTTAAAGAGCTTGTCCGCCGGGCCACCATAAAAATCCGTAATTAGTTGCCCGGGGTGGTAATTAAATCAAGTTGCCAAATAAACAAATATATCACAACAATATACGACTTTACCTGTATAAAAATCGTCCAATCAACCTTAATCCTTGATTAATTTGCACTACGCTACCCGCCTACATTTCACAACAATCGGTACCATCTTTATCGCGAGATATTTTGATTATCGCGAGATTATGCGGCAGCTTGATTACACAAACTGTCAAAACTGTAAAAATTGTGTCTTTGACAATTAAAAAGGTGTGTATATTTAGTCGTTTGTCGGCGCTTAATTTATTTTTGACGAGAAGTGATTAGGTAAGTTGATTGCCAATGTTTGAATCAATTAGTTCACAGTTGACTATATACAGTGCGACGAAATAAGTATTCGTTAATCGGCCGCCATATTGGATTAGTCGCGGCAAATGTACATGTGTTTCAGATTGATATAACAGTTAACTGTAACAATAAACGAAAGTTTTAAGATAAATTCCTTACCTTAATACTTCGTCAGATGACCTTTAAATCTTATAACTTGCATTATTGTAGTTTGGAATAACTCGATTAAAGTAACAACTGTGAACTATCCACTTCCTATCTTAAATTTTGGAAAATTTGAAAAAACAAACTCTAAATTCTATATGTGAACAAGTTTAATAGCATGTCTGCTATCATTGCAAAGAGATCAAGTGTTCTTGAATATCTGCAACCACAACTTTATTATCTTTCCCTTTGTTATAATAGTTGGATTTTTTTTTTCAGGAAAACAATCAGCGATTCTTTAAAATATTCACATTTATTTGAAAACATTCATAAATAAAATGCAATAAAAAATTTCCTACTTCTAAATTAAATATGAAGTTTTTTGTAATTCATTATTTATTGTTATTCGACTGGCAGTTGATCAAGTGTTGGTTTGGAAGATTATGTCCATGAAAAATTAAACTTAAGGGCTTGCCACACTCCTCCTAATCATATTCATCGATAAAATTATCACTTTGTTTATTATGTTAATTTCAGAGGACCGTTTGACTGAGGTACCTAGCCCAGCACCAGTGGCTTCAGAGGCTGATGAAGACCAAGATGATGAAGATCTTAGATTTGAAGATTGAGTCCGATGAGATGACAATCTGTGTTATTTTAATGGAACAGTATAAATAACTCTCAAATGAAATGCTACAGAATATAATAATCTGTTGATCTGTGAGCTTGGAGTTACCATATTTATCTCTGGTTTTTAACTGAACAGTGCACATTTCATAACCAGAATAAATTTGCATTAATTTATAATGTGTTATTTTTAAATACAATACATTGATGTGTGCATTTTGTTTGTAACAAAGGATGTACTGTAATTGCTTAACAAACTGTATTTTTAAGATTGACGATTTCACGAGATTTTCTGGGCAACCAGATAAAAATTCTACTTGCCCAGTGGGCAACAAGAAAATTTAGGAATTTGTTGGTCCCTGTGATTAAATCAGTTTTCTCAGGATGTCACATTGTTATAAAAGAATTTAAATTTACAACACTTGCAGTAACAGTCAGAGTTGCTAATACAATCAAAGGTGTCATATTAAATAAATAATTAAATTTATTTCTAATCCAAGTTACATGTCCAGGGCAGTTTTAGCTGTTTGGAAAATAGGACCCATACCCCTGGAATTGAGAAAATTGCGTCATTTTGCCAGAAATTGGGAATTTTTTTTCATCATTGGGTGATAAAAAGTTTTACATATATTTAATATTGTCAATAATTTTTGGATTAACAAACAAAATGATGCATAATTAATTTACTAGCTGTAATATTTTATTAATGAATGACACAGATAAGGTGTTTTTGTATTTCAGACATTTTTGTATTGATTCAGTTGGGATTTCACTAAAAGGAAAAATATATGTTTTGCCATTGGGAACATGACCGAATATCGGCTATAAAATTGACCAAAAAAGCCATG
Organism: Corbicula japonica; assembly: GCA_038501625.1. Taxonomy (NCBI): domain Eukaryota; kingdom Metazoa; phylum Mollusca; class Bivalvia; order Venerida; family Cyrenidae; genus Corbicula; species Corbicula japonica. Next base: position 3,671,895 of record JAZAYU010000053.1, read on the forward strand.
ATGTCGGACCATGCAAAATACACTGCTTATTTTGCAACTGCATTGATATCTGATTGTCTGCAATTTCTTTTTGTTTATATTTTTTGTTTAAATTACTATCATAAAAAGAAATAATTATTTTCTTTTCTTTTGTTGCAATATTTTGTCAATTGTTTTCCCATTCGTTCGGTCATGATGGTTTTGGACCAAAATCCCAAAAAGCACCTGTTCCTTTGTACAAAATCATGTCTAATCAATGATGCAACTTGTTAAAAATATTTTATAAAATATTTTATAAAACATCATAAACTGAGTTAGAACATACTTACACAATGATAATAATGTCTATATAAATAAGATAAAAATGTGGCCTACATGTATTTTTGTGGCCTATTTGACTTTTTTTCAAAATCAAGTGAGGCCCATTTGACTTTTGGCCAGCCGCCTATTTGAATTGTGGCCCATATGACTTGTGGCCTATTTGACTGTAATCCAATAGTTTCACTTCCATTGCTCAGAATTGTGCCAATATTTACCAGATGTCCCGAAAGTTGTCAGACCGAAGGACCTGTTTGGTTAAATTTGGGCCGGTCAGACATGATTTCTTATGTTATCAGACCAAATGTCAGACAAAAATTTGAACTAATACTTTTGCTAATGTTTTAGCCCGACAGAATTTGTTTTGGTCAGACAGATTTTCATATCTTGTCAGTGACCGAAAGTCTGAGACTTCTTTTCCACTTTGGGGAAGTCTGGTGCCAAGGTTATAAAGCTGAGATTGGAAACCAGTCTCAAATCTCAAGCATCAATCAGATGCTTGAGATTTGAGACTGGTTTCCTTGTATTTACTTAAATGATTATTCAGTGCTCTGTATAAGGTGTATCCTGGTCATACAGGTGTTGGACATTTCAACCCCTCATAGAAAATAAAGACATTTTAGACCATCATAGAAAATTAAGACTTTTTGAATCCCACCATTTATATTTTAACCTTATTCTGAAGATATTGGGATTTCTGTGGCTGATTGGTCAAGGTTTCTGACTGAGAGTCACTTGCCCTTCACCGCTGTGAATTTGAGACCTACCAGGGTCAAGATCTTTCATGTGAAGAAGCTTGCGGAACGTTGGTGGTTTTACCCAGGTGCCCCCTCGTGCCTGAAAATTGTCTGGAGGGACACCTGGGGTCTTTCTCCACCATGTAAAAGCTGGTATGCCAAACGGGTCTAAGAAGCAATAAGCTTAGCATCTGTTGATGTTCCGGCCTCTTATCTACGTGAAACTACATGAAATTTCAACCACTATGTTATAGTTAGTGTATAATAAGTGAATTTTAACAATTAAGAAACCCTTAATATGGAACAGAGCGTTTTGAAGCGACCATGGTTAAAATTGTTAAAACCTCACTTATAATATTATACTTAGTGATCACTACAATTTTACCTTACAACTATCTGACAGACATAACATCATTATATTATGAATATTAAGTACTTAACAGACAGTGTTTGAGCGTGTACTTTTAACAGATAAAATTATGGCTCAGATTGGATGGAAAATTGTGGTGAACATTTATATTTATAAAAGACAATTTATTCCTTTCCAAGAAAAACTAAGAGTTTAATCCCTATCAATTTATCAATGTATACTTCAAATGGTAAATATTAAAAGATGTTTTGCTGCTTTTAACAAGTTTATTTCTGTGATTTTATCATTTAATGGAAGGTGTTTTGGTACTTTTTGTTGCACTTTCATAAAAAGGAAATTTGTCAAAGACAAATGTGTTAAATTGACATGACAATAACATTTTTGATAACAATATTGTTGTTTTTGAAGAAATCTTTAATCATTTTAATTGCAATTAAATAAAGTATACATAAAACTCTATAATAATTATTTATTTAAATATGTTCATATGGAATATAACCATTGTACTTTATGTGTATTAATGTGGATTGGCTTAAAGCAACTGAGTGGATTAATATCTCAATGGTTAGAGCATTTTAATCCAAAGATTGCTGGATCCCCACACCCACTATCACAAGTCATCAGTACCTGAAAACTGTTAACTTCATGCTAAGATAAACATTGATCATTCACACAAAAAATCAAACTTAAATGAAAATGACTTCATCATACCTGCTTGCGTTATTGTTATTTTTTAAATGGGCACTCACAATAATTGGAATATCACAATAATAAGTATACTTAACACTATATAACACTTTATGCATTTGTTGTTATTTAGAACAGTTGTGCTTTTCAATAATGAGTGAAAAAAAAAAGCAACAAACAATTTTCATTAGCTTACCTGTCACGTAGTGACAGGGTGAGCGTTTGTGAGGGGGGTTTGTCTGTCGTCCGTCTGTCCACAATTGTTGTCCGCACTCTAGCGGACGGAATTTTGGTCCAATCTTCTTCAAACTTGGTCAGAATTATTTATCTCAATGATATCTAGGTCAAGTTCGAAACTGGGTCATGTGACCTTGAAATCTAGGTCACTGGGTCAAATTGTAGAAAAAGCTTGTCCGCACTCTAGCAGTCTTAATTATGGTGTGATCTTCTTTAAACTTGGTCAGAATGTTTATCTCAAAAATATCTAGGTCAAGTTTGAAACTGGGTCATGTGACCTCAAAATCTAGGTCACTGGGTCAAATTATAGAAAAATCTTTTCTACACCCTAGCAGTCTTAATTTTGGTGTGATCTTCTTCAAACTTTGTCAGAATGTCTATCTTAATGATATCTAGGTCAAGTTCAAAACTGGGTCATATGACCTTGAAATCTAGGTCACTGGGTCAAATTATAGAAAAAGCTTGTCCGCACTCTAGCAGTCTTAATTATAGTGCAATCTTCTTTAAACTTGAACAGAATTTTTATCTTAATTATATCTAGGTCAAGTTTGTAACTGGGTCATGTGACCCTTCAAACTAGGTCACTATGTCAAATTAAAGAAAAAGCTTGTCTGCACTCTAGCCGTTGTAATTTTGGTCCGTTCTTCTTTAAACTTGGTCAGAATGTTTATCCCAATGATATCTAGGTCTGGTTCAAAACTGGGTCATGTGACCTTGAAATCTAGGTCACTTAGTCAAATAATAGAAAAAGCTTTTCTGCACTCTAGTGGTCGTAATTTTGGTCCGATCTTCTTCAAACTTGGTCAGAATGTTTATCCCAATAATATCTAGGTCATGTTCGAAACTGGGTCATGTAACCTTGAAATTTAGGTCACTAGGTCAAATTATATAAAAAGCTTGTCCGCACTCTAGCGGTCTTAATTTTGATGCGATCTTCTTCAAACTTGGTCAGAATGTTTATCTCAATGATATTTAGGTCAAGTTTGAAACTGGGTCATGTAACCTTGAAATCTAGGTCACTAGGTCAAATTAAAGAAAAAGGTTGTCCGCACTCTATTGGTCTTAATTTTTGTCCGAACCATTGAACAGATGTTTCCAGGTGAGCGACCCAGGGTCCCATGGACCCTCTTGTTAACAATACTAGAACATTACTGAATTGAAAATGTTGACATGGTATTTGTGCACATATATGAAATTGTCTAACACTTGAATGACATACCTTTCAGATATGCTTGATGTCAGTTACGGTTGCTCCACTGAGGCTGTTACTAGTAGGTTTGTGTTTAGTGTTGGCCTGGCCTCTGGCAGCATTAACTGTGGCATTCAGAACTGAGGAGGACAAGAAACAACCTATATCTGGATGGAGAAAGTAAGACATGTACACATATATCATTGCCATTCGTGATTTACACTAGTATACATATCCTTATTTGTTGTCAAGAAGGATGAACAATTTGATTTTTTAGATCAGATACTGAGAGTGTTTTGTTTATATTTAGGTCATTTTATTTAGTGGTCCTATGACTGGGACAGATAAGTTCTTCATTATTGGTCTAAATGTTTGTTGTATTGTCAGATAGCAAGTCATGTAGACTCATATTAAATTGCACAGAAGTGACTCATCTGGGTCTACAGCTTGTTTATAATTTGTTTAAGTTCTTTTCCTTACTCACGGAGGTAGCAATTCTGTGTGATAACCAGGTTGACAGTAACATACATAACACATATCCTTGGCTCATAAAACATAACAATTCTGTGACACTGTGATAATTAGGTTGATAGTAATATACATAACACATATCCTGGACTGAAAAAACATAACAATTATGTGTGATAACCAGGTTGACAGTAACATACATAACACAATATCCAATAAAACATAGCAATTCTGTGTGTGATAACCATGCTGACAATATCATACATACATGTAACACATACCCAGGCTGATGAAACTTAACATTTCTGTGTGATTACCAGGCTAACAGGAATTATGTGAAATAGAATATTTTTTATGCCCCACAAATTTTGACCAAGGCATAAAGATGTGCACTCGTCTGTATGTACATAGGTCCTCCAAATCTTGTGGCATTGCCTGAAGGTTATAAAGCTGAGATTGGAAACCAGTCTCAAATCTCAAGCATCTGATTGGCTGAAATGGCGACCAGTCGCCATTTCAGCCAATCAGATGCTTGAGATTTGAGACTGGTTTCCATGCTCAGCTTTATAACCTTGGGCAATTAACTCCTCATCAACTGAAACAGATGATCAAGCAGGATGTATGGATGTGAAGATAAGTTATCCCCCAGACAATTTTATCAGAATTATGGCCATTTGTTTATTTCAGTAATAAAATACTGTGGCATCAACTCCTCATAATTATATTATCTGGTGGAATTTTCAAAACTTGCACAGGTGATCAAGCTCTATATGAAAGTGGTCACGAATAAAAGATTTTACTTGCAACCATTTTTCCAGAATTACAGCCCTTTTTATTTCTGATATAAAACTTTATGGCATCAACTCCTCATTTAATATCTGGTGGATTTCTTCTCAACTTACAAGATGATAAGACATGATATGTATAGATGATTCTAATTAATAAGGGATTTGTCCTCAACAACTTTTACCTTAGTTATGGCCCTTTGTTTATTTCATCACTTACTCCTCATTTACTTAATTTAGGTATGATGACTACATGTTGTTAATAAATTTTTACAAAATTCTTGTTGCAAATCTGCTGATGTTGGGGGAGGGGGGCAAGGGGGTCCTGAGGGAACAGTGTAGTTACACTGGGAATGGGGCAACATTTCTGCCCCAGATCAGCAGGAAACAGAACATTTATACCTATGGAAACCAGATTCAAATCTCAAGCATCTGATTGGCTGAAATGGCAACTGGTTTCTATGCTTAGTTTTATAACCTTGGGCACAGAACACTTCTGGATTAAAGTATAATATCAAAATGTGAGAAGCATGATGTATCAGGTTTATTTATGTACAACTAATACATCACAGGTATACAAGCTTTATTATGACATGTGTTAATTTGGTGTGGCATCATATTAACCAGTTCATTCTACCCAATATAGGCAATCAATTTAAATGCTGTGAAATTCCAGGTGCTGATCACTGATTGGTTAGAACTGTTCTGTGCACTGATGTGTTCATTCTATTAAGTTACAGATGTACTTTAAAGTACACAAATTATTAGCAGGAAACAAATTCTCGTGATCTCAGGGAGAGGTCAGAAATTATTATTGATTAATTCAACATGTAAATTTAAAAAAAAATCAACAAACATGAGCTGGTCTCCAGGAAATCCAACTAGGATAAAAAAAACGTTGAAATTGGATAGCACAAGCAAACTTAAGGTTAAATGCGTACATTAAAAAACTCAGCTTCTCATAACAGGCAATCCTATCCCCTCAGGCCCCCTTCACACACATACACACAGGCAAACACACATTTTGTTATTATTTGCATTACAGGTATAGTGTTAATCTAAACATTTTTTTTTGTTACAAAAAAGTTAATAGCTAGATGACAAAATTGAAAAGCAATATTTAACAACACTTACTCACCAGTACTCTTGGACCAAAATGCATTTGACAAAATATCTTTGAACGAAAATTGGGCACTAATTTCAGATTATACAATGTAAAATAAATAAAGTGTATAACCTCAAACTAAAGCTGGATTAAATGTTATATCTGGTTTAAGTTAGTTTAACCCTTTCCTTGATATATACGCATTTTTACTCATGTGTGACCAGTATAGATCCACATCAGCCGGCACATCTGTGTCGTCTGATCAGGATCTGCACTGGTCGCATTTTGGTCAGAAATAACCTAATGAATCGAAAAGCAAACAGTTAAGACCGAGATCAGATGGCACGGATGTGCAGTCGATGTTTGGCTAATGGGGTTCTTTGTTGATCCTGATGAAACTGCATACAAACACATTTTTATATAACCTGTGTATTCCATTTTTAATGAATCCTTTAATTAGTATGAAATTTATCTTTTTTCATAATTATACTGTATGTTTACATGTCTTGTTACTGTATAACACTCACAAACCACACTGCCTGGAGGTTATAAAGCTAAGTTTGGAAACCAGTCTCAAATCTCAAGCATCGACCAAGTCGCCATTTCAGCCAATCAGATGCTTGAGATTTGAGACTGGTTTCCATGCTCAGTTTTATAATCTTGGGCAACTGTCTGTTCATAAGGTGGTTGTTACTGACTGGTGAATTGTTGATGTTTGTTCTAAGATAGAATATTGTGAACAATTGCTGTTTGTTCTAAGATAGAATATTGTGAAAAACCTATCATTAAAGGGGCCTGTGCCCAAGATCATAAAACTAAATCTGGAGATCAGTCTCAAATCTCAAGCATCTGATTGGCTGAAATGGCAACAAGTCGGATCCTTGAGATTTGAGACTGATCTCAAAACTTAGTTTTATGATCTTGGGGCCTGGTCATGACTGTATTGGGACCAAAATATTAAGTGTTTTCAAATATCAAAATTTATAATATAAACTGTAGAAGACCTTTAAACTAAGTAAATGTGATGTAATATGCATGAGTTTATATATTTACAGCCAGAGTTGTTATAGTGTTACTGACACAGTAAATTACACACTGAAACAATCCTAAAATGTACTGATTGCTCTGAAATTTTGCATAAATTGTTTCCTTTTCAATCGCGTATTGGTATTATATAGAGGTACTAGTAATACATATTAACCACAACAGGGACATTTTAGTATTCCACGTGGAACTATGAAAAGACAGCTTTAAAAAACAAATCTGAAGTCTGGTATTGTGAGAATTAAAAAAGAGGAAAAGAGTGATTTTGAACATTTGGATATTCAAGCTTTATGTATATTAATAGTTCCATGAACTTAATACAAGAATTATGAGATGGGTCAGTAACAGCAACACAGAAACTGATAAGCTCTACTCATTTAATGGTTTCCTTAGTATATAGGCCTGTAATTGCATGTGCAAACAGTGTAACTCCAAATAAGAAAATGAACAGTGTAGATCCTCATGACAGATAAGCCAACTGGCCTGAAGGTTATAAAGCTGAGCATGGAAACCAGTCTCAAATCTCAAGCATCTGATTGGCTGAAATGGCGACTGGTCGCCATTTCAGCCAATCAGATGCTTGAGATTTGAGACTGGTTTCCATGCTCAGTTTTATAACCTTGGGCACTGGATCTGCACTGTTTGCTCATCCAATATAGGAGTATATATGAAGGAAAGGGTTAAACATATATGGGCAGTGGTGTACAACATTGTATTATGTTGTGTAAACACACTGTAATCTACTGTTTTTTCCAGCTCTTTACTGCAGCCTGCAATTGTATTCCTCAGTCGGTGTGTATTTTTTGTCGGCGGGTTTCACCGAGTATCGGTAAAGGGTATGCGGGCCACGCCTAATGAAGCCCCTATCCTAGCCATGGCACCACATTCATCCTACTTCGATGCATTGCCTGTTGTGTTCTTGAATCTTACATCTGTTGTTGCCAAGGCAGAAAATGGCACTGTACCAATATTTGGAAGTACGGGTCAACTCTTTGAATTTGTCAGTTTTTGCATCTTGATTGCATAAGAACTTGCATCAAAGCATGAAATTAAAGTGGTTTTGAATAATTCAACATAAAGTAAAGTTCAGGGAATGGCTTGAATGAGACATGGGAGTATTTGTTTCTCACATGTCCTCAACTTCTCCTTCTGAGACAACAGACAAGTGTTCCCATATTTGTTTCTTAAACCTTCTTTTGAAGAAAGTTGACAAGCAGACTTTAACATTGGTATCTTGTCTCTGGTGACTGCTTAAGCCAGTCCCTGAACATTGTACATCTCAGATATGCATTAATTGTTTAAACCGAAAAGTGAAATTTTAGACCCAGTGCCCAAGGTTATAAAGCTGAGCATGGAAACCAGTCTCAAATCTCAAGCATCTGATTGGCTGAAATGGCGACTGGTCGCCATTTCAGCCAATCAGATGCTTGAGATTTGAGACTGGTTTCCAAGCTCAGCTTTATAACCTTTAGCCCAGATCTCACTGTCTAGATTGACATAAATGTTAATGTTGGTCATCACTGTTCACAATTGGTCTTTTGCTAAGTTTTTCACTTTCATGGTTTTAAATAATTACTCTAATATTCACAATTATTTGTCAGTACTGCTTGTTTATATTAAGGATTATTTGGATAATACTTAAAATCAGATTTGTCCAAGTACACTGTAAGATGCATAGGTACAGGGCACAATATTTGAACAGAATGGACTAGTAGGCACAAAATATTTGTTTAAAAACCAATTTTGCATTTATAAAATTAATTTCTTTAAAGTATTTAACTTAAGAAACCCCACATTTGCAACACAACATTTTAACTGGCTACATTAAACCAGCTACAAGATTTATTATCATTGTGTAAAAAGATTAACAAAAGTGTATTACTTAACCCATCTAGCATGTTACAGAGGTTAAGTTGAGCAATTATCTTTCATGTTCATATTGCTGTCATCTAAGGCTGATTTACTTCCTCAGTATGACTTCTCCCTATCCAAGCGGCCCTAGTGGCACTTGTTCCTACATAAAAGTAAACTTTACATTACTGGAAAACAAAAGTTTAGGCTTGAAAGATAAAGTGCCCTGCATAACAAAAGAGAGGATATCTTATTTTTGTTAGTTTTTTGTGAACTACAGTTGCCTGTTAGAAAACATGTACAGCAAATATTCTGGGCATTTTAGACCATAGTTTCTGAACATTGTGACCTGTACCTTGTGTTAAGAGGCTGATTGATGCAAGTTCTGGTTTGGGCCTGCTGGTGATTGTTGTTGTTGTTTTAGTCTAATCCTCCTGAAACTTGTGGTACATGTTACTGTTGAATACACCAGTCAGTGGTTTCAATAGAGGCAAGAGGCAGGGATACCCCCAGCAATTTTGACCAAATGACCTAGCTATTTGAGTGGAAAAAGAAGCTATTTTGTGGGTTTTTTTTTTAAGCCCAGAAATCCTCTACATTTGTTAGGATCCTTTGACATATAATGAAACCACTGCCCGGAGTGACTTGCATGCTGCATGATCAAGTACATGTACCAGCTGTTGTTTTATGTGATCTGAGGGATTCAAGAAATATAGTCCTGTAGAACGAAATGACCCCTACTGAAATATGACAATGCATGTCAACATTTTGAACATATAAATGTACAACAGCTTTTACAGTTATGAACTTGTTTTTTTTTTAAATTATTAATATGATTTCCTAAAACTTAGTTAATTCTTGCATAAATTTTCTGGAGAATTGGACAGCTAATTAACAGGGTACTAGAGTAAAGGAACTATGTTCAAATTTGGGACAACTGCGAATGCCATTTCCTCCGGTGTTTATATGAACCCTTTAAAAATGCATTTTGTAACATGAGTAGCCAATGTAGATCCAGATCTGCCAGCACCTACATGTTTGAAACAGTTTCATTGGCGCAGTTTGTTTCTTTGTCAGAAATAACCTAATAAAATGAAAAGTGAACAGTCTAGACCTGATCAGACAGCATTGATACGGCTTTTAGAGTAACTATTGTCTATCCAGATCAGCATGCACATTCTTGTGATCTGATCAGTGTCCAAGGTTATAAAACTGAGCATGGAAACCAGTCTCAAATCTCAAGCATCTGATTGGCTGAAATGGCGACCAGTCGCCATTTCAGCCAATCAGATCCTTGAGATTTGAGACTGGTTTCCAAACTCAGTTTTATAACCTTCAGTCCAGGATTTGCACAGTGCACTTCTTAGTCTGAAATTATCTAATAAATCTTACATTGAATAGTGTAGTATCTGTGCAGTCTGGCCTGAAGGTTATAAAGCTGAGCATGGAAACCAGTCTCAAATCTCAAGCATCTGATTGGCTGAAATGGCAACTGGTTGCCATTTCAGCCAATCAGATGCTTGAGATTTGAGACTGGTTTCCATGCTCAGCTTTATAACCTTGGACACTGATCTGTATCTACACTGGTCACTTGTTAGATATAATTTTAACCCTTTCCTCCATAAATACACATTTTTACACATGTGCGACCAGTGTAGATCAAGATCAGCCAGCACATCCGTGCTGTCTGATCAGGATCACACAGATGTTCTGGCTGATCTGGATCTACACTTTTTGCCCACACAATAAAAGTGTCTATTGATGGAACTAGGTAAGTTTTCAGGTTAGTGGAGCAGCTGTTCTAGCCCAGATACAGATGATGTATATAATAACTGTGGCTGTTTAGGCAATAGCTTGTTGCTGCTGCATCCTGATTGCTTAAAGCTTATAGTTCTGCTTTATCTTTGCCAGAATATTTCAAGGGCCCTGCATCTGTCTGGGAAGACTTATGGTGTTTTGTTTGGGCTTCCAAAACGTGAAAATAAGTGGCAAGCCTGCAGCATCCAAAGATGCTCCTGTGATTTGTGTAGGTCCACACTCGTCGTTTTTGGATACGGTGCTTCTGTTCTATTGCTGCGGAGTGCCTAGTGTAGTATCGAAAGCAGAGAACAGCAAAATATTCCTGTTATCAGGTACACTGTGACACTTGATATACACTGAGACTTTAAGCATGGGAGTGAACTAGGGGCTGACTGACTGCAATGAGAATGCTGCTTATGCTTACTCAAAGTTTTGTTGTATTTTCTTAACATCCTGTTGATTTTTTTCACAGCAATACATATTGGTTCATGTTATCTGCCATTTAAGCATCATGAGATGTTTTAAATGTATAACAATAAATTCATCTTCAGTTTACCTGTGTAAGCCACCAAGGATCGGTCAGTCCATCACACAGTTAGCTGTCTGTTCTTAACAGGTATTCATTATACCTCAAGTCTTCAAACTTCATATGATGATTTGACTTACTGAGTAGATTTGGGGCCACTGGGTCACAGGAGCCTTTATGGTCAAAGGGTTTTCCCCTCATTGCTTCAAGAATACTTTGTTACAGAGACTTCAAAATTCATAAGGCAATCAAATAAACTACCGCTTTTGTGTTCGGGCCACTTTGTTTTGGTCAAGGTCACAGGGACAGTTAACAGTTCCATTCAGTTATCTTAATAATATTTTTCAGGATGACTGACTTCCTGTTTTATTGACCATTTCTTTTTTGGGGTTACCAGTAGAAAGGTCAAGGTCACAGTGGCAGTGAAACTCAAATTTGTGTTCATTCAGTATCTCAAGAACCTTTTGACTCTGAGTCTACATACTTCTCTGAAAATAGTCCTCCAGAGTTATGCAGCCCTTAAGGTCAAGATCAAGTTCACTGTAACAAAGTTCTAGGTCATAATATTCAGCATCTGCCCCACACTTACTATTTCACTCTCATGTCAAGTTCAAGGTCTCAGCCACTCCTGCATCTGACAAACACTTAAAGCTATCGTTAAAATTATCAGCTATGACAGTGGAATGGGAATGACATGCATATCTAAAAAAAAACATCTAGTTTTGATAGGCGCTGTTTCATATTATGTTTTGGTGAAGTTTTTTTTCCTTATCAATAATTGAAACAAGTTGTGTCACCTACAGTCACTAAGCAAGGTAGGGGCATTTGTTTTGGGAAAATAGATGAGCTCTTTAGTTGTTGGGGTCAAAAGCCAAAGTTAAGGTTACAATGAATTAAAAATTAGTTTCTGATCATATCAAAAGAACTTATGGTCATTCTATGACTTCTTTTGATTTTGGCTGTCAGTATAAAGGTAGGTCAAGGCCACATTGACCATTAATTGAAAATTCTTTTATTGAAAATCTGTTGGTTTTTGAGTACTGCATAACAGTAACCTGAAGTAAAAAAAAATGAATTATGTTATATATTGATTATGGTAAATTAATGACCCTGTTGATTTTATGGTTAATAGTTTAGTGGTCAAGGTCACAGCAACCTTTAATTGAAAAAATAAGTTTTTAATCAACAACTTCATAAAACTAAAATAAAAATTTGACCAACATTGGCCATAGTTTCATTTTGGGAGTAAATGCTTAGTTATTTGAAGGTCAAAAGATCAGAGATTATGGTCACCTAAATCTTAAATTTGAAATTGGTTTCCAGTAAATAATTAAGGAATGGTTTGTTCTACAGTCACCAAACATGGTAGGGAGATTGGTTTTGCTGAGTTATAACCCCTATATTGTTTTGATCGTCAAAAGGTAAAAAGTCAAGGATAGAGTGAACTTTACATAAAAACTGGTTTTCAGTGAATAACTGAAGAATGGATTGACTTTAATTTGGTAAATAGATTGTTACAGAAGATGAGCCCAAATGGTTTTGAACCTGAAGGGACACAGTTTTCTGTTATCTGAATAACTGTTGGATGTGCTGTCATCATTATGAGGATGTAGGTTTTCCTTGATCAGATCTTGTTCAGAAGTTGGCCCAAATTGATTGGTATAAATATCCACCATATCAAGACGGTGTGTCGCGTAAAATACCCATGCCTGTAGGTCCAAGGTCAAGGTCACTGTTACTAAAAATAGAATTTTCTTGTCCAGGCTGTAACTTCCTTATGAATGGAGGGATTTCAAAATAACTTGGCACAAATGTTCACCATGACAAGGCGGTGTGTCGGGTACAACACCCATGCCTGTAGGTCCAAGGTCAAGGTCACTGTTACTAAAAATAGAATTTTGTTGGAAAAATCGTGTCCGCTCTGTAACTTTGTTATTTCTTATTGGATTTTAAAATAACTTGGTATGAATGTTCACCATATCAAGAGGGTGTGTCGCGTACAATACCCATGCCTGTAGGTCCAAGGTCAAGGTCACTGTTACTAAAAATATAATTTTCTTGTCCGGGCTGTAACTTCCTTATGAATGGAGGGATTTCAAAATAACTTGGCACAAATGTTCACCATGACAAGGCGGTGTGTCGCGTACAACACCCATGTCTGTAGGTCCAAGGTCAAGGTCACTGTTACTAAAAATAAAATTTTGTTGGAAAAATCGTGTCCGCTCTGTAACTTTGTTATTTCCTATTGGATTTTAAAATAACTTGGTATGAATGTTCACCATATCAAGACGGTGTGTCGCGTACAATAACCATGCCTGTAGGTCCAAGGTCAAGGTCACTGTTACTAAAAATAGAATTTTCTTGTCCGGGCTGTAACTTCCTTATGAATGGAGGGATTTCAAAATAACTTGGCACAAATGTTCACCATGACAAGGCGGTGTGTCGCGTACAACACCCATGCCTGTAGGTCCAAGGTCAAGGTCACTGTTACTAAAAATAGAATTTTGTTGGAAAAATCGTGTCCCGTCTGTAACTTTCTTATTTTATTATTGGATTTTAAAATAACTTGGTATGAATGTTCACCATATCGAGACGGTGTGTCGCGTACAGTACCCATGCCTGTAGGTCCAAGGTCAAGGTCACTGTTACTTAAAATAGAATTTTCTTGTCCGGGCTGTAACTTCCTTATGAATGGATGGATTTCAAAATAACTTGGCACAAATGTTTACCATGACAAGGCGGTGTGTCGCCTACAACACCCATGCCTGTAGGTCCAAGGTCAAGGTCACTGTTACTTAAAATAAAATTTTGTTATTAAAATCTTGTCTGCTCTGTAACTTTGTTATTTCTTATTGGATTTTAAAATAACTTGGTATAAATGTTTATTATATACTGAACAAAAATAAAAAGTATCCACTTTTTATGCTTATATTCTCATTAACATATTTTCATTTAATCAGGTACGCTTTGAATTGTGTTTAATTGGTAAATCTCAGTTGTTTTTAATTTCAATTGTTCATAAACATAATCTTCCACACCAAGTCCTAAGCAACGGTCAGTCGAATAACAATTAATAATGGATTACAAAACACTACATATTCAATTTAAAGGGAGGTAATTGGAAATGGCTGGACTTTCTAGCGTAGTTTATCGAGGACTACTTGTTTTATTAATTAATGTTTTGTGATTTTATTGATCACAAGAGACGGAAAGATTGATTTTATTCAAATTAATGTGAATACTTCAAAGAATTACTGACTTTTTCCTGGAACCCTCATTACAACAAAGGAGAAGATAACTAAGTTGTGGCTGCAGATTTTCAAAAACACATTTTTTCTTTGCAATGATAACAGAAATGCAAAGTTGTCCACATACTGAATTCTAAGTTTTCATTTTCAAATTTTACAAAATTTGAGATAGGAAAGTGGATACTTTTTATTTTTGTTGAGTATATCAAGACGATGTGTTGTGTACAATACCCATGCCTGTAGGTCCAAGGTCAAGGTCACTGTTACAAAAAATAGAAATTTCTTGTACTAGCTATAACTTCATTATTAACAGAGTGATTTCAAAATAATTTGGCAGAAATGTTCACTATGACAAGGCGTTGTGTTGTGTACAATTCCCATGCCTGTAGGTCCAAGGTCAAGGTCACTATTACTAAAACCAGAATTTTCTTGTCTGGGCTGTGAGTTTGTTATTACTTATTAGATTTTCAATTAACTTGCTATAAATGTTCACCATGACAAACATGCATAGCGGGGGCATCCGTGTCCTATGGACACATTTCTAGTTAAATTTATAACTGGATTTCATCTTCATTTTTATTTTATTTGTACTTTACTAATATGTTTAAGTAGAGAATTCTTCCTGGGAAAAAAACAACATTTTATTATAAGCAAAAACAAAAACTAGTTTCTTCTTTTTTTTCTGGAAGATGCTGATATGGTTTAATATTCGATGCAAAGGTCATTGTATTCAAGATAAGGGGTTTAAGAGTTACTATTAAATATTATAATCATGTTTTTGACATGTGCAGTTCCTTTTACTTCTGAAATCCAAACTGACTCGCTGAACATAAAAATAAGGGTTATCTGACTTAGTTTTGAGATAAAATTTTGATTGACACAATATTCCTATATAAACCTTCTAATGCACAACTCAGGTCTATGTACTCTGAACAGTTGACAAAAAACTATTTCCAAAAGATCTAGTTAAGTAATTTGCTCTTACACAACTCTTACACAACAACAATATACACATTTTGCAAACGGCATACACTACAATATGCATATCTCATACACAACAATATACACACTTCATTCACCACACTTCTAAAACTCCATATGCAATATGCACACCTCTAACACTACAATACACCTCATACACCAAATTATGCACACCTTATACACTACAATAGAGACACCTCATACACCAATATATGCAAACTTTATACATTACAATATAGACACCTCATACACCAAAATATGCAAACCTTAAACACTACAATAGAGACACCTCATACACCAATATATGCAAACTTAATACATTACAATTTAGACACCTCATACACCGGAATATGCAAACCTTATACACTATAATAGAGACACCAAATGCATGCATTTATGCAAACTTTATACATTACAATAGAGACACCTATAATGCAGGCATTTATGCAAACTTTATACATTACAATAAATTATTTAGACACCTCATACACCGAAATATGCACATCTTATCATTAATAAAGTTTGATTTACTACAACCTGCACATTAAATAAACAACAATATACACTCCTCATGCACAGCAATATGCATGCCTTATACATCATAATGTGCAAACTATGAACACTTCCATTATTAAGCACGATGCAAACTGCAATATGCACATCTTGTTTGCCACAGTAAGCACACTTATAACATTTCATTTTAATCTTAGAACTATCAGGAGTGTTACTACAATAAATTTAGGACATGTAGTAGTTGTGGTACAATAGAAAATTCTGGTTACAAGAGATGCAGCTTCCCTATATGTTTTTTTTCTGGGACTTAATTATTTTTTGGTCTTTTTATTTTGTCTTGGTTGGTTAATTGGTCACTTGTGCATTGTAAAGCTATATAAATTGTATTGATATGTGAATCCTATATTGTGTGTGATGAAGGATGTGTCCACTGCTGTCAGTTTTTCTCTTGAAGAGCGTGAAAGCACAGTTTTGCAACCTTTTATGTATATAATACCAGTACATTTATTATTGGACCAATATGCTTACTGGTTTTTAGTGTGTTGATTGCCATCATCATTTCATTAAGTCAAAGTCACAAATCACATGAACCCCCACCTACCTTGGATGTTGTCAATGCTATTATTATTCCAAGTGCATGATGTTTAATGATATGGTGGATGTTTTTTGTTTGTCTACCTTACGGTGGTGCATGTTTATTGGTTATTGTATGTTATAGGTCAATGAAAAGCGATTGTTTTTTAAAAATTACATATGAAATTCTTTAAACTCAATTCTATAAGGACAAAAAATAAATTCACATGAAAAAGTTCTTGTTATACTTGTTAAAATGATAAATGCGTCAGTTTTATAACAAAAATACCTTGACATGTTATATAAGGTAATTGAATTTTATAATAACAATGTTTTCATTCACATATATTGCATCAGCTAGCAGTATATTACCATGTTTGTTTCCAGCACTTCTAGATTTTACACAGCCAGTGTTAGTGAAGCGGGAGGATCCTGACTCCCGGCAGAATACTGTCCGGGAGATCCAGAGGCGGGCACAGGCAGGCGGTACCTGGCCACAGATCATCATATTCCCAGAGGGGACCTGTACCAATAGATCTTGTCTTATTACATACAAACTAGGTATAGTAACAACTTTATTCACTTAATTCAGCTATGTTCATCATTTTAACCCCTTTACTCCATAGATACAGCCATATTGATTGAGCGAACAGTGTTGATCCAGATCAGCTGGCGCAACCCTGCCATTTTATCAGTATCTTCACTATTTGCTTTTAGATTTATTAGGTTATTTTTGATCAAAAAGTGAACAGATAAGATTTCGATCACACAGCACAGATGTGCCAGCTGATCTGGATCCTGACTCCAATAAAATATATATATAAGGAGTAAAGATTCTTTCAGTGTGGACATGGCGCACAAATAGATGCGAGCATGTACTGTATGATCCATTGATTTTATATCAAATAATAATTCTCCAAGTGAGACCTTTAAGGCTTTATTTTCAATGCAGTTTCTAAGGGCAAAGAGGCTTCACTTTGAAGTGGCTTGCTTGGGTCCTGGCTAGTGTTGGACTAGCATATTTATCATGTCCTCATTTATTCTATCTTTAAATGTTGTTTGTTGGCATTTAAATGTTCTAAGCTTAAGATTATTAACCCTTTCCTTCATAGATATGCATATTTACGCATGTGCAACCAGTGTGGATACAGATCTGCCAGCACATCCATGCCATCTAATCAGGATCTGCATTGGTCACACCCGGTCAGAAATAACCTAACAAATAAAAAAGTTGACAGTGCAGATCCTGACCATGACAGTGCAGATCCTGACCATGACAGTGCAGATCCTGACCATGACAGTGCAGATCCTGACCAGACGTCAAAGATCTACACTGTTCACCCATGCAATAATTTGAATAAAGGTGTATCGGTGAAGGAAAGGGTAAAAAAAGCTTATGAGATCACATAACAATCTTTAAAACTTGAACAGTGTTGTTAGTGAACTTACTGAAGTAAATCAGTATTGATTGTTCCTGATAACATGAGGATATTATCACTTTGGTTTAATGTTGATAAAACATTTGAAAGGCTTCTTGTAATTCTTAATGAAAAGCATGTTGACTCACATACATTTCCATAGCCTAAGTTGCCATATCTTAATAGTTATCTAGATTTGTATTATTTATTATTTCTGTTGTTTACAAAAACTGTACATTGCATGTTTAAGGTGCATTCCACCCTGGAGTTCCGGTACAGCCTGTGTGCATCAGATATCCCAATAGACTGGTAAGTACAGCTTGTGTGTATCCAAACCCCAATAGTCTGGTAAGTTCCGGTACAGACTGTGTGCATCCGATATCCCAATAAACTGGTAAGTACACCATGTTTGTATTTGATTTCCCAATAGACTGGTAAGTACAGCCTGTGTGTATCCAATTTCCTAATAGACTGGTAAGTACAGCCTGTTTGTATTTGATTTCCCAATAGACTAGTAAGTACAACCTGTGTGCATCCGATATCCCAATAGACTGGTTAGTACAGCCTGTGTGTATCAGATATCCCAGTAGACTGGTAAGAACAGCCTGTTCGTATTTGATTTCCCAATAGACTGGTAAGTACAACCTGTGTGTATCCAATATCCCAACAGACTGGTAAGTACAGCCTGTGTGTATCAGATATCCCAACAGACTGGTAAGTACAGCCTTGTGTGTATCAGATATCCCAACAGACTGGTAAGTACAGCCTGTGTGTATCAGATATCCCAACAGACTGGTAAGTACAGCCTGTGTGTATCAGATATCCCAACAGACTGGTAAGTACAGCCTGTGTGTATCAGATATCCCAACAGACTGGTAAGTACAGCTGTGTGTATCAGATATCCTTACAGACTGGTAAGTACAGCCTGTGTGTAGCAGATATCCCAATAGACTGGTAAGTACAGCCTGTGTGTAGCAGATATCCCAATAGACTGGTAAGTACAGCCTGTGTGTAGCAGATATCCCAACAGACTGGTAAGTGCAGCATGTGTGTATCAGATATCCCAACAGACTGGTAAGTACAGCCTGTGTGTAGCAGATATCCCAACAGACTGGTAAGTACAGCATGTGTGTATCAGATATCCCAACAGACTGGTAAGTACAGCCTGTGTGTAGCAGATATCCCAATAGACTGGTAAGTACAGCCTGTGTGTAGCAGATATCCCAACAGACTGGTAAGTGCAGCATGTGTGTATCAGATATCCCAACAGACTGGTAAGTACAGCCTGTGTGTAGCAGATATCCCAACAGACTGGTAAGTACAGCATGTGTGTATCAGATATCCCAACAGGCTGCTAAGTACAGCTTGTGTGTAGCAGATATCCCAACAGACTGGTAAGTACAGCATGTGTGTATCAGATATCCCAACAGGCTGGTAAGTACAGCCTGTGTGTAGCAGATATCCCAACAGACTGGTAAGTACAGCCTGTGTGTATCAGATATCCCAACAGACTGGTAAGTACAGCTGTGTGTATCAGATATCCTAACAGACTGGTAAGTTCAGCCTGTGTGTATCAGATATCCCAACAGACTGGTAATATCAATCTTTGCCTATCTATAAAATAACCATTTACTCCATATATACGCATTTTATCATGTGTGTCAACAGTGTAGATCCAGTTCAGCCAGCACATCTGTGCCATCTGATCTGGACCTGCAACATTCGTTTCTGGTCAGAAATAACTTTATGAATCGTAAAGTAAACATTATAGATTCTCAAAACTTTATCTATGATAACAGGTCCGCACATTTTGTTTACTATTAAGAGAAATCAAGAATAAATATTACAAAAGCCAGGAACTTAAATGGAAAAAAAACCCCAAATATCTTATAACATTGAGCTGGCCCAAAGGGAAAGGTTACCATCCTTGGAGACCAATCTTAATTTATCAATTGTTACATATATATCTGTGACACAAAGTTTAAAATGCCTTTATTAACCAGGTTTTCTTTAGAAAAATCCTGGTTATTAGATTGGGGTATGTCGTTGGGCAGGTGGGCGGGCGTCAACATTTTGTCAAGTTTTTTGTGAAAGTTGTGTTTTTCTCAGTAACCGTTCAAGGTACAACTTTGAAACTTAACATAGTTGTCTGACATATCAATGCCAATTATCAGGACAAGTTTCATAATCCCTGACTGTATTTTGACAAAGTTATGCCCCTTTTTCACTTAGAAATTTTGTCAAGTTTTGTGTGAAAGTTGTGTTTTTCTCAGTAACCGTTCAAGGTACAACTTTGAAACTTAACATAGTTGTCTGACATATCAATACCAATTATCAGGACAAGTTTCATAATCCCTGACTGTATTTTGACAAAGTTATGCCCCTTTTTCACTTAGAAATTTTGTTAAGTTTTTTGTGAAAGTTGTGTTTTTCTCAGTAACCGTTCAAGGTACAACTTTAAAACTTAACATAGTTGTCTGACATATCAATACCAATTATCAGGACAAGTTTCATAATCAGTGACTGTATTTTGACAAAGTTATGCCCCTTTTTCACTTAGAAATTTTGTCAAATTTTTTGTGAAAGTTGTGTTATTCTCAGTAACCGTTCAAGGTACAACTTTGAAACTTAACATAGTTGTCTGACATATCAATACCAATTATCAGGACAAGTTTCATAATCCCTGACTGTATTTTGACAAAGTTATGCCCCTTTTTCACTTAGAAATTTTGTTAAGTTTTTTGTGAAAGTTGTGTTTTTCTCAGTAACCGTTCAAGGTACAACTTTAAAACTTAACATAGTTGTCTGACATATATCAATACCAATTATCAGGACAAGTTTCATAATCAGTGACTGTATTTTGACAAAGTTATACCCCTTTTTCACTTAGAAATTTTGTCAAGTTTTTTGTGAAAGTTGTGTTTTTCTCAGTAACCGTTCAAGATAAATCTTTGAAACTTAACATAGTTGTCTGACATATCAATACCAATTATCAGGACGATTTTTATAATCCCTGACTGTATTTTGACAAAGTTATGCCCCTTTTTCACTTAGAAATTTTGTTTTTTGTGAAAGTTGTGTTTTTCTCAGTAACCGTTCAAGATACAACTTTGAAACTTAACATAGTTGTCTGACATATCAATACCAATTATCAGGACAAGTTTCATAATCCCTGACTGTATTTTGACAAAGTTATGCCCGTTTTTCACTTAGAAATTTTGTTAAGTTATTGTGAGAGTTTTGTTTTTCTCAGTTACCATTCAAGGTATAGCTTTGAAACTTTGCATAATTGTTTCACATCACAGTACCTACGGTATTATCAGGTCAAGTTTCATAACCCCTGACTGTGTTTTCCAAAAGTTATGCCCCTTTTTTGATTTAGATTTTTTGTTTAGTATTTTGTTGAATGTTATCTGTTGATGCCAAGTTGCCTGTTGATGCTTGGCTTGGTTTGTGGGTAGCTTATATCAACAGGCAGCTTGAGATTGCTACCCAGGTGTCTGTGAT
The DNA here is from genome assembly GCA_038501625.1 of Corbicula japonica. Lineage (NCBI taxonomy): Eukaryota > Metazoa > Mollusca > Bivalvia > Venerida > Cyrenidae > Corbicula > Corbicula japonica. The sequence goes on from JAZAYU010000053.1 coordinate 3,693,231, forward strand.
TAAGGTCAAGGTCACTTGCTTAATATAGAAATTCAGCTTTCCCTCAATAACTTGAGTTTGCTTTTACCTCTGGATGCCAAGCTTAGTATATGAGTAGCTGATATCAAAAGACAGCTTGGGATTGCCACAGGTATCTGTGATCAAGGTGAAGGTCACTGTTGCTAAAAATATAAATTCAGTTTTCCCTCAATAACTTGAGTTTGCTTTGGTATATTTACGCTGAACTTAGTGTTGGTATCTAATATCAAGATGCAGCTTGAGATTGCTACCCAGGTGCCTGTGATAAAGCTCATGGTCACTGTAGCTAAAAATAGAAATTCAGTTTCTGCTCAATAGCTTGAGTTTTCTTTGGCCTATTGACACCAAACTTGGTTTGTGGGTAGCTTATATCAAGACACTACTTAGGATTGATACCCAGGTGTCTGTGATAATAGTCTATTTTTGCTTAAAATAGAAATTTAGGTTTCGCCTTATTACTTGGGTTAGCTGTGATCTATTGACACCAAACTTTCTTTGGGTAGCTGATAGCAAGACGCAACTCGGATTTCTACTCAGAAGTCTGTGATCAAGATCAAGGTCACTGTTGCTAAAAATAGAAGTTCAGTTTCTTCATATCAGATATTTTCTTTACAAAAGTATAAGTATTAAATGAAACCTGGTTTTCGGCGCGGGGCGACGACTTTTTCTTGTTTTACATACTGTACTATATTATTTGTGGATATCCCTTTTGGTACATTCAAATAACAATGACAAAACCTTTATTGTTGTGTTTGCAGGATACCATAACATGGACATGGGAAGGACCAGGGGCGTAAGTATCTCACTCTACTTGTCATGTTCTGCGCTTTGCCTGAAATTGTTTGGATGGGACACCAATCACTGAAAGTTCATTGTTAATTACCCATGATAATATAAACCAGGCTTCAAGGAAACCCCAATATGAAAATAAACAGTATGGTTAGAGTTAACATGTCTCCTGAATCAGTCCCTGTTTTATGTCTTAGCAACTTCGGATTATTCTTCCAGTCAATGGTTTTGAATATTGATAAAACTATCTTTTAATACACCCTATTTAGGCTTTTACATACTGATTCTTTTAATGAAACCACTCAGATGTCATAAACATAACATTTACTGCAACCTGAGATCACAAGTTATGAAAGTAAAAAATTTACTTTCCACCATTCATGTTAGTGGTTTACGGCCCTGGATTTCTCTTTGTGAAAGTTGTTGGGTTTTTGTGTCGCCCTTTTGAAGAAATGGGGATCGCTTTATCGGTCCATCACAAAAACATAATGTTGGCTATAACTGCCATTTCTTAATATTTCTTCAAGAAATTTTCAAATTATATTGCTTATGACAAAAGGCTCATGATGATGCCAAATTCTTTAGGTCAAGGTCATATTTGATGTAGTTATGCCCCTTTTTGTACTTAGATTTGGTCAACATGGAGTTATGCCCCTTTTTTTATTTGCATTTTTCTTCTGACATTGTACCCGAGGGCGACACAACACCCATCAAGTTAAAAACTAGAATCTCAAACATGAAAACGTAAGAGACCATATGAGACCATGTTAACTGCCTGGGAATAATGTACTTATTAACTTGCATGGCATAGTATAAATACTATATAAAGAAATTTCTATATAGCCCTGAATATTAATATATGTTATTTTTCAGATTGACACTATTTTGGTTGACATTGTGTCAGTTCAACACAAATTTTGAGATAGAGGTATGTAGTTTTTATTGAAGAGAATAAATGGTTACTGCCAATCAGTGCTGAATATATTAGGTGTGCAGGGAAACATTCACATCTCAAGCTTGTTCATGCTTTTTAATGACTAACCAAATGTATTCAGTCTTAGGAAGTCTGATAAATAAAGTGGCTAAGATAATAGTAGTTTACATGACAATCTGTTTGAGGTAAAGACCATAAAATTTGACCTTACAGTAACAATACATTGGTCCAACAATAAATTTCAATAAATACCATATGGGGCATGTCACGGGAAAAGGTACCTTCGGACATTTGACGTCAATCCGTGAAATGACGTCATAAAGTTAAACAGATGGCATTAATTATAATGCATTTCGCGGTAAAAAAATATCATTTTATTGTCAAAATGTGTAAAAATTTTTTTTTTAGTTAGGAGAAAATAATAGATTGATGTTATAATATTCTAAATATAGTAACAACTAAAATGTCACAAATATGTCCGAAGGTACCTTCTCCCGTGGTGTGCCCCATATGATCGCGTAGTTATTAGTCCATAGATCATGCAGTCTGACCATAGTCAACACTGTTCACTTCTTGGTTACAGTAGAGATAAACAAAGGAATCTAAAAGCAACTAGATCCAGATCAGACTGCAGGGTTGAAGGTTATAAAGCTGAGATTGGAAACCAGTCTCAAATCTCAAGCATCTGATTGGCTGAAATGGTCTCAAATCTCAAGCATCTGATTGGCTGAAATGGCGACTGGTCGCCATTTCAGCCAATCATATGCTTGAGATTTGAGACTGGTTTCCAATCTCAGCTTTATAACCTTCAGGCCAGGTTTGAGCAAGCAGATCAGGATGTCCACTAGTTGTGCATGGTATATAAGCTGTATCCATGGTATAGGTGTCTTCTTCAATAAACAGTTGAATTTTTGTTTAATTGATCAGTGATCCTGTTACCGTACACAATGTTGTTATTTGCTGTTTCAGTTTTTACCTGTGTATAATCCAAGTGAAGAAGAAAAAGCAGATCCGAAATTGTTTGCACACAATGTACGCAAAGTTATGGCTGAGTAAGTAAACATTGCTTGCCGCAAAGTTTTGAAGAATTCATTACATTGCTGAAAAAATGCTTCCACCATTAATGAATTAGAAACAACTTCTGTAGATGAATTATTCATGTAACAGCTGTTTGGGTGTTCTCGCCATTTTGGTAGTTTACATGCAAAGTGTGGCAAAATACTGAATGTAACAGATTAGATGTCAAAGTTTGATACTTGTCATTTGAAATTTCATTTGTTGATCAAAGTGGAATTATTGTACAAGCACTAACTTCATTCTTGATCATTTGATGACATATTACCTTCGCTTTTCTATTAATAGTAGTACTTGAGCAATACTGAATACCTTTGTATTGTTCTTAAGTTCTTAAATAAACTTCATCAGCTTGTAAAAACTAGAGGATAAAGGTTTCAGCAACCTGCTCATGTTTAGACAGATCAAAAAGTGTATATATTCTCTTTATTTCCACAATTGTGATTAGTAAACAAGACATAGAAATAAACATGACATATATACATGACATGACAAAGTCAAGAGCTACAAAATGTACAAAGACATTTAACATTAACATAAGATCACATAAACATAGATGGCAAATAACCCGAAGAAAATCACTATCTCAAGTGGTTGACCGGTCGAAATAGTGACCAAGGACCGGGACCACAACACCAAGACCGGAGATCAGTCTCAAGTTCCAAGAGTATGATTGGCCGAAATGGTGCACCTATACGCCTTTCCAATAATTCGATGAATTTATTTGGTTACCTCCCCTGTCCAGTCACGTGACTGCTTTACAGGAAAAATGATTGTGCGCTGTAATAACGTAATAGGGAATATGTACTTACAACTTTCATTTTTATCATAAAATTATTTTTTGAAAAATGTATTTTCTCTTTGAATTAGTAATAATACATCAGCGTCATGATATTTTTGAAAATAATTTATAAAACAATCAGGTTTCTGACTGAAAAGTGTCAATTCATTATTCCTCGCATTAAACACTAAACGACTTGAACTAACAGACAGTCGCAGGGTTCTCTTCACGGCTTAATTGAGTCTCGTTTCCGGATTAGCGTGTCTATTCAACTACTGACATCATGTTGTGATTATGTCGGCGGCGATTGATTTTGAAGGCGGCATGTCATAAACATGTCAAACTGTCTCGCACATGGGGTCATCTCTCAATTACTTAAAGGGGCAGATATCATTGACCAATAGAGATCGTGTAATTTCTGTTTGCAAGGTATCTACACCTCCCAATTCTTAAGTATTTCGGAGTCCTTTAACTACTGGATGTGCCAGCAAATGTATTTGATTTAGCACTTAAATGGATTCTTAATCAACATTACGACATATTATAGAAACAAACGCCGTCAATAAGAAACAAATCTTGTCAAAACATTTTATATATGTTTAATTAAGAGTTTGGGCTTTTATGCCAAAATTACAATCTGTCAAACCTAAGAAATCTAAATTGGATATTCAACCATATTGTGATATAAATATTCCCATCTTTTTGGAAGCCGGCATCTAAATCCTTGGATTTTATTCTACGAACGATACTTCTACAACAAACAATCAGATTTCCGATCCTGTTTTATTTCAAGACAGAATCAATCAAATTTGCTTGTGAAGTATACTAACATTTTAAATATTCAAATTATTTATTCGTTGACCATAAACGCCTTAAATTTTTAGGACAATTCTATTGTTCAATTGTGTACGTATGAACAAATTCAGATTGTATTTTTTTGTCTACAGATCATGTAACCAGATGTTGACATATCACGATTTCCGGATAATAGCGCATTACTAGCCTTAGCAATTTGCAACATTTACACCAGTAAAATATATTTTCAGCAGAAAAGATATTAAGAAGAAATTGTTGTACATAATTGGTAAAATTAATGCTTATGTTTGTCCAAATTGCGTTTCATACTGCCTACTATCAACAAGAATGGTACATGTTCTTAAATCATTAAAAATCTAAATATCTAACAAATAGTAAACATAAAAAAGTCTGGCTAGAATAACAGACCAGCAACTTATTTTTTCACCGCCGGCGACGAATGCAGACCTGCAATATAGCGGATAAGGTTAGCTATTATGTGCTTAAGCCATTAGCCCGATCGTTCAGATATCCTGCAGAGCCTCGTTTTGGATTGATTTTCTGTCGCGGGAAGTAACTCGTACAGGACTGCGAAACTGTTTATTGGAAAGGCGTATATGTATACACCATTTCAGCCAATCAGATTCCCGAGACCCGACCAAGCCCCTTGTCTCTGGCCCTAACAGTCAGACAGTTGAGACCCGAGACAGGATAATTATGTATGGATACATATAAGCATAGTTCACAAGTTTGTAACATGATAGAAAATGATTGATTTATGCTAATTAAACTACTTGTTAATCTTTGTTTAAGACAGGTAGGATGAGCATTTTTATATGCCACCTGTGATGAAATAACTGTTTATTACTGTGTTGTATTGTTTATGTATTGTATTGTTTACAGTGCATTAAAGGTTCCCACTACAGACCACACATATGATGACTGTCGCCTGATGTTGCTGGCACGAAATCTCAATCTCCCCATGGAGTCCGGGCTTGTAGAATTCCAGAAACTTCACAAGAAACTAGGGTATGCTGTCTAGAGTGCTGTCCCCTTATACTATTTGTACTTTTCCATCTGTATAAGCACACATAGTAACTGCAATATACAAATGTATAGTATCATGTAAATATTACTTACTATGATGTTTTCATGATGCTTATTGAACAGGCTCCATGCTTTGTCTAGATACAGTCAGAATATTAACATCACACATGTTTTCATTTAGTTACCTTTTTGTGTTGCCCTTTTGAAGACAATACAATGGATCACTTTGTCTGTCCGTAAGTCTGTTTGTCCGTCACAAAAACTTAATGTTGGCTATAACTTTGCCATTTCTTAATATTTCTTAATCAAACTTTCAAATTATATTGCTTATGACAACTCTAGTGGAACTCTACAAATATTGTTCAAATTATTTCCCTGGGGTCAAAATTGGCCCCGCCCCAGGGGTCACTTCATTTTACACAGACTTATATAGGAAATCTTTAAAAATCCTCTTCTCACAAACCACAATGCGTACAGCTTAGATATTTGGTAAGTAGCATTGTCTAATGAATGTCTACTTAATTTGTTCAAATTATGTCCCCTGGGCCAAAATCGGCCACGCCCTAGGGTCTTCTTGGTTTACATATTGTTATATAGGAAAAACATGAAAATCTTCTTTAAAACCACAAGGCATAGAGCCTTAATATTTGATATACAGCATCATCTAGTGGTCCTCTACTATAATTGTTCAAACTATCCTCCTGGGGGTCAAAAAATGGCCCCGCCCCAAGGGTGTTTTACATAGACTTATATAGGGACAAAATCTTCTTCTCTAAAACCAGAAGGCCTAGAACCTTGGTATTTAGTATGTGTCATCATGCAGTGGTCGTCTACAAAGTTTTTCAAATTATTCTCCTAGGGTCTAAAATGGCTCTGCCCCAGGGGTCACTAGTTTTATTACATAGTGTTATATAGTAAATCTTTAAAAATCTTCTTCTCTGAAACCATAAGGCCTAGAGCTTAGATATTTGTTACATCTTCTCCACAATAGCAGCTTAAATATTTTTTAATTTTTGACTTGATTTTACCAAACTTGCACACAACTCTTGCAACCATTGAGCAGTTGTTGACAGGTGAGCGACCCAGGGTCCTATGGACCCTCTTGTTTATTAGATAGTAGAAAGAACCATTTGATTTAGCATTGTAATTAAAACCCTAACTTTTTTTAAATGAATAAATAGTATGTGATATATTCAGTCTTTACAAGCATAGATTTAACCTGCAATGGTTTTTGTATTGTTGTGTTCGGATCAGGATTATTGTTATGCTAGATACCGAAAAGTACTAATATAAAGTATTTTTGGAGATCTGTTTATAAATTGGATAATATTGGTTTTTAGCTGTGTTCTAGCTTAAATTTGCAGGTATTCGTACATGAAATGTTTTCATTCCATTACATCTCATTAGCCAATATTTAGAATGATTTATTCATCAAAAAAATATATGAAACAACAAAATTAGAATATGATACAACATTAGGTAGGGTTTAGAAAACTGTTTACAATGAAACGCTTATAAAAACCTGTTCACTAAAGTTAACATTGGAGACATATCAGGTACCAACATACACATCAACATTATCTAGGTGATATTTATGTTTATTTTCAGAATTTCAATAGATCAGATGCATAAACTGTTGGAGAAGTTCAGTGATATAGATATACAGGGCAAAGGTCACATCACAATATATGAATTTGCAGACTATCTCCAGCTGCCTGAATCTCCTGCATTGAAAGCAGTATTTGATTTATACGACAGGGTATGTATACTCCAGTAATTACCTGAAATGCTTTAGCACGTAATAAAGAATGAAACTGTGCTGAAGGAAAATGGATTTTCCAGAATTTTTGTTGATATTAAGATTTTCCTTAAGTCAGATATGTTTCTTGTTAATGTGAGTATTGGTCTCAAACATAGTAGTCAGTTAAAAATACAGCATAGTGACCAGCTTAAGCAAATTACTGCTGCTATAGGAAACACACAGTGATAAAGTTTTGGAAAGCAGATGAGGGATGAAAGCATTTGAATTTGATCCAGTGGTCGTAGGTCAAGTTCTATATAGGTAGAAAATTTTAATTTACACAAATGGTGCAAATAAACTCCGGAAGCAAACAAAGTTTGACTCCATGCCCCCCTCCCTTCATTGATAATGATAAATTATTTATAAATAAGATGTAGACTTTGTGCATTGTACTGTGGTGATGTTGCTGTTGCATATTCCCAGTTGAAGACCCTCAAGTCCCAGACTAAGAACATTACGGTCAGGCAAAATGATAAATATATGTTGATGATGTATTATTTTTTTCAGGATGGATCGGGGTCGATAGATTTCCGAGAGTATGTGATCGGTTTATCATTGATCTCAGGTCCGGCCAACACCGAGAGTACCATTGCTCTAGCTTTTGAGGTATCTGTTTATTTCAAGAGCTTTAAGTGACAGTTACAGTGTAGTCATGAAGTGTGATGAGTATATTAAAATTATGTTGTTAAGTGTTCTTATGACGAGTAGTGAAAATTGCATTACTGCTTTAGAACAGAATCACTTCAAAATAAGCATAGATTCTGTGTCTTTATGAAGACATTTTCAATGTCTTTTAACAATACAATTTTGACAATAAAACAATTATTTGTGCAGTGTGGTATGTTAGATTAAAATGAAAGCCTTTTGGAAAATTCTTGGATAATTCACTACAACCCTTCAAATACAGTTGTTTCATTTCGGGCATTTTTTAAGATTTTAAAATTTTACACTCTTGGTTTTAAGATTGTTACTAGTTATTATTTGATAAAGTGATGTTTAAGTTTAATATGTTTTTAGCTCACCTGTCACGTAGTGACAAGGTGAGCTTTTGTGACCGCCTGATGTCCGTCGTCCGTCGTGCGTCGTCAACAATTGCTTCAATCGACTTCTTCTCTGAAACGGCTTGGCCAATTTTGATGAAACTTGCCACAGATGTTCCTTGCATGAAGCTCTTCCAAAGTTGTTCAAAGAAATCAATTCCATGCAGAACTCTGGTTGCCATGGCAACCGAAAGGAAAAACTTTAAAAATCTTCTTGTCTGAAACCACAAGGCCTAGAGCTTAGATATTTGGCATTTAGCATCCTCTAGTGGAGCTCTACAAAGATTGTTCAAATTATTTCCCTAGGGTCAAAATTGGCCCCGCCACAGGGGTCACTTCATTTTACATAGACTTATATAGGAAAAACTTTAAAAATCTTCTTGTCTGAAACCACAAGGCCTAGAGCTTAGATATTTGGCATTTAGCACCCTCTAGCGGAACTCTACAAAGATTGTTCAAATGATTTCCCTGGGGTCAAAATTGGCCCCGCCCCAGGGGTCACTTAATTTTACATAGACATATATAGGAAAAACTTTAAAAATCTTCTTGTCTGAAACCACAAGGCCTAGAGCTTAGATATTTGGCATTTAGCATCCTCTAGTGGAGCTCTACAAAGATTGTTCAAATTATTTCCCTAGGGTCAAAATTAGCCCCGCCCCAGGGGTCACTTCATTTTACATAGACTTATATAGGAAAAACTTTAAAAATCTTCTTGTCTGAAACCACAAGGCCTAGAGCTTAGATATTTGGCATTTAGCACCCTCTAGTGGAACTCTACAACGATTGTTCAAATTATTTCCCTGGGGTCAAAATTGGCCCCGCCCCAGGGGTCACTTCATTTTACATAGACTTATATAGGAAAAACTTTAAAAATCTTCTTGTCTGAAACCACAAGGCCTAGAGCTTAGATATTTGGCATTTAGCATCCTCTAGTGGAACTCTACAAAGATTGTTCAAATTATTTCCCTAGGGTCAAAATTGGCCCCGCCCCAGGGGTCACTTCATTTTACATAGACTTATATAGGAAAAACTTTAAAAATCTTCTTGTCTGAAACCACAAGGCCTAGAGCTTAGATATTTGGCATTTAGCATCCTCTAGTGGAACTCTACAAAGATTGTTCAAATTATTTCCCTGGGGTCTAAAGTGGCCCCGCCCCAGGGGTCACTTCATTTGATATAGACTTATATAAGAAAAACTTTAAAAATCTTCTTGTCTGAAACCACAAGGCCTAGAGCTTAGATATTTGGCATTAAGCATCCTCTTGTGAAACTCTACAAAGATTGTTCAAATTATTTCCCAGGGGTCTAAATTGGCCCCGCCCCAGGGGTCACTTCATTTGATATAGACTTGTATAGGAAAAACTTTTAAAATCTTCTTGTCTGAAACCACAAGGCCTAGAGCTTAGATATATGGCATTTAGCATCCTCTAGTGGAACTCTACAAAGATTGTTCAAATTATTTCCCAGGGGTCTAAATTGGCCCAGCCCCAGGGGTCACTTCATTTTATATAGACTTGTATAGGAAAAACTTTTAAAATCTTCTTTTCTGAAACCACAAGGCCTAGAGCTTAGATATTTGGCATTAAGCATCCTCTTATGAAACTCTACAAAGATTGTTCAAATTATTTCCCAGGGGTCTAAATTGGCCTAGCCCCAGGGGTCACTTCATTTTATATATACTTGTATAGGAAAAACTTTTAAAATCTTCTTGTCTGAAACCACAAGGCCTAGAGCTTAGATATTTGGCATTTAGCACCCTCTATTGGAAATCTTCAAAGATTGTTCAAATGAATTCCCTGTGGTCAAAATTGGCCCTGCCCCAGGGTTCACTTTATTTTATATAGACTGATATAGGAAAAACTTTAAAAATCTTCTTGTCTGAAACCACAAGCTGAGAGTACTTTTGTACTCAGGTGAGCGATATAAGGGCCATCATGGCCCTCTTGTTTCTCTAGGCTCCTGTGGTATATCATATAATTTTAAATGGACCAGTTTCAAGTATAAACTTTATTCAGAATTGGAACAAACTGGCTGTACTTCATAAAGAAAATAGTTATGTTGTTGCTGTATTTTCAGTTGTTTGACTCAAACCATCAGGGCTACATCATGGAGGAGGACCTGTTTCAGATACTCAGCAATGCATTTGGGATGACTGATATTGATATAGAGGAACTCTTTGCTCAAGTTGATGCTGACCAGGATGGCAAGATCACATTTGGTACGAACTTAATGTCTTATAGTAAAACTAGTGTAAGAGGTCATCTAAAGAAAGCATGTAATAGGCTGCTATTTGCAGTGATTGGCTAAAAATGGTTAGGTTAATTATTCCCCTCCTACCCAGTAAAAGACAAGGAGGTACATTGCTTTGCTCATGGTCGCCAGTCATTATGTTTGACTGTTAGTAGATCAATCAATAGGGCCGAGGTTCCTCCAACTTGGTTGGATAGTTGTCTGGACAAATTGGTGCCTCCTGTTTTAAGCTCAACAGATTTAAGGTCCAGGGCATGACGACCTTTCTAGCAAAAATTGCTCAATAAATAACTATGGAACACTGAGTCCTAATTTCCTTAAAACTTAGTATGTTGGTTGTTCATGACAAGTAGGTGACTTATGTAAAGTTTTAGGTCACAGAGGTCAAAGGTCAAGGTCACAGTCACCTACAATGCAAAAATATTGTTTAATCAATGACTAGAGTGTCACTAGTTAAATACATCTGTTGTTATTAATAACAATTCAAGGCACTTTTCACATATGCTGCTTGTTTTCTCTAACAGTAGTTAATTGTTAACAATATGACAGTTTTATTTTATTTCACTTATTTTCATAATAGTCACATTTTTACATGCTGAAAGCAACAGTTTGAGTTTGTTTGCTTCTCAATTAAAACCCTGTTTGATTTTATTCTTTGGTATCATAGTCATGTTTGATTACAAAAGAAGAATAAATACAGTCCAAATAGCAATATCATACAAGAAAGGGTTCAGGAAACACTAGAAAGGATTGTCACTTTAGAGTTAAATTGAAATTACAGATTTGAGACACAACATAACAATAAGTTACTGAGTTATGATATCAACTAAGCAAGGGTAAGGTCGACATCCTGATCTGCTGCACCTATCTTCCTATGTATAATGCTGGTTTTTTGTCTTCACAGAGGAGTTCAAGGCCTTTGCTAAAGAGAGACCAGAGTATGCTCCCCTGTTCTTAGCATACCAGGAAATGAAGAATCTTAACACCAATGGCAACGCTACCATGACAACAGAAGACGAGTACAACAAAGACCACATCAAGTCAGAATAGGAAAACAGTGAGGATCATGTCTTAGAGGTCAAAGACAAACTGTCAAGTGAAGGACAGTGTAAAGGCCTACAGAAATCCCTTAGTTTTCTATATTTTTTCATTTATATATATAAAGATAAACACTTGTATCAGAAAATGTGCATCACTTTTGATACTTTTTAAAAACTTGATTTTACTTTTTGCGATTATTATGGCCTATAGATTAGTGTAGTTAGATTTCTTACATAATGGTGCTGGATTCATCAAGATTCGGTAGATCTGATAGTTCATTGGTGCAGTTAACACAGTAATGATAAATGTTTTAGCCTGTTTTTTTAAAGATTCTGTTCAGACTGCAGCAATTTTCTTATTTGGTTCCAAACTGGTAACATATATGACTTGATACAGGTATGAGTCATGTCTAGGGCTTTAGGGGTTAAATTCACACATTATATAGAAGTTAACCCTTTATTTCATGGATACAGCTTAAATCCCATGTGTGACCAGTGTAGATCCAGATCAGCCTCCACATATTAGAATTATTTAATAGGTTGTTTCTGACCAAGAAATGAATAGTGCACATCCTGACCAGGCCTGAAGGTTATAAAGCTGAGTTTGGAAACCAGTCTCAAATCTCAAGCATCTGATTGGCTGAAATGGTGACTGGTCGCCATTTCAGCCAATCAGATGCTTGAGATTTGAGACTGGTTTCCATGCTCAGTTTTATAACCTTGGGAACTGACTGCACAGATGTGTGAGTAATCTGGAGTTGCACATGAAATGACAAGCGATATCTGTGAAGTAAAGAGTTCAATACACCAAAGTACAAGTACAGAAAATCAGTTGTCCTGATAATTTTTCTGTTTATTGGGGTGGGGGGAGGGATAAATTGTTGTGGTTGAGGGGATCAACACATTTCGCTTGTTTCAGTATTTGTTTCTGCACTGGAATGCTTATTTCTCACACCAATCAACATCTCCTTTACCTATTAACTGTACAATGTTCAGACACAATTCTGAATATGTTAATCTCTAGTTATATTCAGTCCCAGTTGTGACTTGAATTATGCTCTGCGTCCAGGTTAACTGTTGATTGTGTTTGTCTTGAACAAACAGTGATGTATCATGGATATTGTTCTTTCTCATAAGTTAAATTTTGCATTTTCAAAGGGAAATGAACTGTTGTAATGATTGGCACACCCTGTTGGTAATATGCAGTACCTGACATCCTTATAATCATTCAGCTGTGATGCATTCATTTGGTCTTTCATTATAACAGTCGATGTAGAATTTTTTCTTGTTAAGAAGCTGTCTCAATACATGTATGCAAGCGCATACATTCTGTTACTAAAATCTGTTACTTAAAGGTAGCAAAGTAGCAACAGCACCACCTTACCACAAAGCAACTTAGACTCAGATAAAGTATTAAAGCATCTATAGTAAGAATAATGCTATATGTTCTTTATTGTGGGATTAGATTTCAAAGTAGTCTGTAACCTTGATTGTCATTTTATAAGCAATGAAACAAAGAATTGACATAAGGTTTTAACTGTGAACTAATTAATGAATGCATTCAGAAGACATTATGCAAATGTGTTGCCTGTTGAAGAATAAACTGCAAATTATGTATATGTTCATTGAATGAAAGTGATGTTTATTTCAAAATTATTCCACAGATTTGTTTGAATGATTATTTTTTAGGGTATTTATTAACATTTTATCACTAAGCTCAGCATACTTCACAAATAAAAGAATCTGGTTAGTGATGTAATATTATTTGACAAATATACAGTTACATACGGTAAATCATCCTCAGTGCATTTCACTATAGATATTGTTACAGTGGTCACATGTTGAACCTAGAGATAATTTTATAGATTTCATGCATTTCCTAACCCTTCACTTTATAGATACATGGCAAATAGTTTAGATCCAGATCAACCGGCTTATCCATGCTGTATGATCAGGATCTACACTTTTTGATTGATCAGGTTATTTCTTACCAAGAAATAAACACTGTAAATCCTGATCAGATGGCACAGATGTGCTGACTGATTTGGATCTATACTGTAAACATGTATATCTGAGTTGAAGGTTATAAAGCTGAGATTGGAAACCAGTCTCAAATCTCAAGCATCTGATTGGCTGAAATGGCGACCAGTTGCCATTTCAGCCAATCAGATGCTTGAGATTTGAGACTGGTTTCCATGCTCAGTTTTATAACCTTGGGCACTGATCTAAAGGGTTAAGATCATGTTTATCATTTATGTAATGTCTGTATATCAAGATCTGCAATTTGTTTTTTATGAAGTAGTATTTCGGGGGCAAATGAAATTTAATGCCTATAAAAATCACTGATTTTACAGTATTCGGTTTAAGTAGAATAGGAGTTCATAGGTTGAAGGTTAGAGTTAGGACAGTACCTAAGATCTCTTGTTAACATCTGCAATTTTTGTGATATCTTTTATAAATAAATAAGCATATAATTAATTGTGTGTGTAAAACAATGCTAGATGGTGCATGTTGTTCACTCACTAAGCCAGGCTGGTGAATGTGGGCTGCTTAGTTTACAAAATCTGCTTCAGAGAAAATACACTGTAGTTGTCTGAACATTGTTCAAACCTTTTGGAGAAGAAATAACACTCAGATGAAGTGATTAGATTATACCAATAATTTAAGTTGTTTTTAAGTGATGGGTTTGGAGAGGTATTTGTGCTTTGGTTTGAAGTATTTAACTTACACAGCATGTACCAATATCTGTTGTTTTAGAATGGTTGGATAATCCAATGGATAGTAAACAATAATACTTTTTTACACATCTTTCTATTTTGTTAGAAAAGGAAATGTACTTGCCATGGGATCATAATCTACACTGTTTGCAAATTGGTCAAAATTAACACAATGAATCAAAAAGTGAACAGTGCAGTGATCAGACAGCATGGAAGGCATGGATAGAAATACTCCTTTATTGCAGTAGACCAGCCTGGCTGTAGTTTACTGCTCAGAGATTGGTTGCTCATGTAACACTGCTTGCAAGGTTTCTGCTACAAGTATTAATAATGCTTGAAATGGTGCTTATAATGTCGTAAATATTGTTGTTGTCAGGCTGTTTGCATAATTTTTTAACAATTTTATTTTGCAAGTTTTAGAAATAATTGTTAATTTTCTTATAATTGAAACACGTTCTGGTTGCAAGTCTTAGACTTGGAGTATGTTTTCATTGTTAAACAATCAGTCAATGTTGAAAGCGGAACACACACAGTAGCCAATACATGTTATGTTCAGTGTTGAAGCAATCATTGCTGAGTTTTCAGTTCTTACAGTTTTGAAAATATCAATTTCTTATTTATATAATGACATTTTTAAGAGTGTTGATTTCTGAGTTGCTACTAGGATACTGTTATCTTCTGTTGCCATTATCCTGGGTTGAAGGTTATAAAACTGAGTCTGGAAACCAGTCTCAAATCTCAAGCATCTGATTGGCTGAAATGGCGACTGGTCGCCATTTCAGCCAATCAGATGCTTGAGATTTGAGACTGGTTTCCAATCTCAGCTTTATAACCTTGGGACCGGGACACATACAGCCTCATTTTACTAGGGTATTGTTATCTCTGACACAATAAGTCTAATTTTACTAGGGTTCTGTTATGCCTAAAGCATACAGTCCACTTTTACTGGGGTACTGTCATCCCAGACACATTCAGCCTCCTTTTACTATCGTACAGTAATTTTTACAAGGGAACTTTTATCCAAGACAAGATTTATTTTTAACTAGGGAACTTGTACTAGATTCCTGACACAAACTGCCTACTTTTACCAGGGTGTATGTACGTCAGCAGATACTGTCTTGTTTTACAGACTTATGATTCTCCATTTGGTAAAACTTGTTGGGGGAATTCATGCGCTGATGCCTGTGTGTTAGTTTTAGGCTGACTAAAGGGGTAAAATAAAGTCTACATTAACCTTAAAAAGTATTATTCCACCCAGCACTGAACTGTATGGAAAATCCTGATTTCACTGAAACATAATGGAAAATTCAGCATCAACTGAAAAAAGAACAGAGGCCCATCTTATATCTTGTGAATATCCTTTTCGCACCCTACCCTGTTTTCTGACCATAACATATAAGAACGTGTAGAAATGTTGAGCTCCCCAAACCCGACACTGATTTCTTGTCAGACCTCTGTAACATACAAATACGTATGCTTTTTTTCATAATTTTAAAACCTATAATCTAAATCTGCATAAACAAAAGTAAAACACCCGTTGATTAGCCTATGTTTGAATAAAGCATATACAATTTACAGGTTACAGGTTATCTACCTTTTAATGAAATTCGGAATTTTAAACATGGTTAGAAACCTGATTAAGTAACGGTAAAACTTGTTATTTAATGTAACGGTCTTCTGTAAAAACAGTGAAATATTCAAAGTAGAAAAGTTCATTAAAATCCTGAATATTGACGCTATGTTACATTATGGGTGAAACCAAGTCATAAAATATGGTGATTGCTGAAAGACTGTAAAGGAAAATTCCGTAAATCAATCTAATTAACAGTCTTAAATTTTTATGCCATTGCAAAAACACAATTTTTAACTAATTGCTAGGTAGATAAAGGTATTTTCTAAAATTATGGATAACTGTTTTGGAGCCACTATTTTATTTTGACAATAAAGGATGAAGAAACAGCAACACTGTTATTGATTTTTTTTCTTAAAACTGGACTGAAATAAAGTACTAATTTTTTAGATTATCTAAGTCACATGTAAACAATTTTTTACTATATGTTGAGAAAATATGCGATGCATTCAAATGTTGAATAGTGTAAAAATACTGATCAATGATTCCGTGTTCTTCTAAATAGCCACCAAAGCAAGGACTTTTTAATAAAAAGAAATGAAAATCCATGAGTTTCAAATGAAAAAAAAAAGGTCAGCTTTTGAAACGCTTTTTTGATACGTTTCAGGCGTCCTCCAGTAAATCAGGGTCGGGTTATAAAAAGTCAACATTTTGTCACGTTTAAATGTTATGGTCCTGGAAAGGATATATTATATTGTGTTTGTTTAGCTAAATACACATCATGGCAAAGGATTCAATAGATTCTTTATAACCATAGTGTCTTTCTGGAGGTCTCAAAGGTTGGCTACAATGGCACTTGGGTAAACTGTACATTTAAGTTTTATTATTATTAGATATGTTTTATTTTGTATTTATTTTGTACTTATCTTTATACTTCTTGAGATGGAATAGTCATTTGCTGTATTTATATTTTGATTTTGTAAGTTTGTTGTCAGTTTCTTCATGTAGAAACTATAATTACTTATAGTCTGCACATTTGTTTATTATTTTAGCCAGTGTAGAATAAGCATTGGTGCAGAATATTTAATTATAGTAAGTTATATGAAAAATACAAAAACAAATTAAATAATTATATTTTAGTTATAGCTAGCTATCTGTATTGGATCTGTTTTTGTTAAGTAAACCCTTTCCTGTATAGATACACCTTTATTGCTAGGGCGAACAGTTTAGATCCAGATCAGCTCGCACATCCATGCCGTCTGATCAGGATCTAAACTGTTCGCTTTTTGATTCATTAGGTTATTTCGGACCAAAATGCGACCAGTGCAGATTCTGATCAGACGGCATGGATGTGCCGGCTGATATGGATCTACACTGGTCGCACATGCGTAAAAATGTGTATATGCTGTTGTCTCGTAAATTCGGCCCTCTTGTACACTTACTTCTGCGCATGCGCGCACATAGCATACATATCCTGAAATTTTTTTTAGCAGATATACTAAGGAAACTTTCAAAACTAAGCACAACAAAACAAAATTGTAAATAAAGAACTAACTTATTAAAATTACGCTACCTTTTGCCATCGACCTTGACCAAGAATATCTACCGGAAACTGTCTCATAAATTCGGCCCATCTGATTGGTTAGTAATTTTTAGCACTGTCTGGTTTTTCCTGTGTTTTCTAAATATATTTATTCAAGGCTAATGCACTACTCTACAGTTCGTATGATTTATTCCGCGTATTGTTAATGAATAATGGCACAATTAATAAACTAGTTATGCAGATTTGAAGTCCAACTGTCTTCATTTCAAACAGTCAACAGTAAGTAGTGGAGGGAGAATATGTGCAATAAACATATTTATACTTCATTTCTTCTCTAATACTACTAAGAGATAGAGAAAGAGAGAGGGAGAGAGATAGAGAAAGAGAAACAGAGAGTGAGAGAGAAAGAGAGAGAAATTGTGCAATGAAAAGATTTGGGCTTCTTTTACTCTCTATGGATAATTGGATTTTAATTGGTTACGTTATCGATTGCACATGGGGAACAGCTAATTTGAATTGGCCGGTACTTGTCTTAAAATTATGAATCGAGTAGACCGGAAACGGTCTGAAATAACCTTGACATCAGCTGTAGCGTTCTGCTCAACAAAATATTTCAATAATTTGGGATAAATTGCTTAAAAATGGCAGAATTTGATTAAAATTTGCGGAATAACAAGAGGTACTATTGGATTTTAATTTATTTACCTGTTTTTTGCGCATGACTTCTGTGTTGTACGATAATAAATCGACCGGGTCAAAACTTGCGTAGTAGTCGGACGTTGTCGAGATATGCACGAGCGTAGATTCGGGCAGTTTCATTACGTCATAATACGAGACACAGGCATATATCAAGGAAAGGGTTAATATCAAAGGTACTTAAACCTTACTTCATTGATACTTATTACATGCAATGTGTGAACAGACATCTGTGCAGTGTGATTCGGATCTACCTTAAGTTTTTTTTAGATTCGTGTTTCTGACCAAGAAACAAACTGAAGATCCAAATCTTACTGCATGCATGTGCTGGTAGATCTAGATCTATCCTGGTGTCACATATTTTGACGCACTTAAGCTTTTAATCCAAAACATCTTTTTAAATTGAATGTTCATTTTGAACTAAACATTAATATCATGAACATACATCCTTCCTTATTTGAATAAAACTGCAATTATGAAAATATATCAAGAATTTTTTTGTAGAGCAAGAAACAAACACGACAACCCCAAAAATGCTAACTTTGGTCTTCACCCACATATTTTGACACATGTAATGTAACCTCATTTCTAATTAGTTAAAAGTGAGTTTACACACTCTCTTGCATCTGGCACAACAAAATTACATGAATGGTGTTATTTTAATCATTTAGAATAAGTTTTTGACATTTTTGTATGGTAAAAAATTGGAAAACAGAATTTTATTAAAGATTCTGCATCTCGTCTGCTTTAAGTGAGAAAAGACATCACTCTGGGATGACTGGCGGTGTCTTTTCTGTTTTCCATGAATAACCAACTCTCCTTGGGTAGTGTCGTTTGCAGTTTTAATATTTTGATATTGTATAGTGAAAAATAGCAACGCTGATAAATTACAAATGAAGGTAAAAAGGTACGGAAACAATATAACATGTAAGGGATTTACAACAAGGACAAATTTTAGTACAACATCAGTGCCCAAGGTTATAAAACTGAGCATGAAAACCAGTCTCAAATCTCAAGCATCTGATTGGCTGAAATGGCGACTGGTCGCCATTTCAGCCAATCAGATGCTTGAGATTTGAGACTGGTTTTCAAACTCAGTTTTATAACCTTGGGACCATATTGCACTCATGCCTATCACATGACTGATGCTAGATTTGTCATTTGTTGCAAACAAGAAGAAAATTTGTTTTAAATTGTGTACAATCGTACCAATATTAAGGATTTATTCAACAAGAGAAAAAGTATTAAGTAACTTGTGTTATTTTTACTATACCATAAAACAATAATGTTTTACTGGCTTCAGTTTGCATAATTTACACACTTTAATTTATAAAATGATCAGATGAATGTTCACTTATCATTTTGCAGCATAATTACATCATTAGGAAGTTACATATTTAGAAGCGAGTTGAAAAAAAACAGTGCGTCAAAATATATGGTGCGTCAAAATATGTGGTGTGACGATACAGTGGTGGTCAATTAGATAAAATGAAGTGGAGTAAAGGCTTAATATAGAGGGTGCTAAAGTGCAGCATTATGTCTGTGAATTTAACCCAGTGTTAGAGAGAATGCTTTCTTTAATGTATCATACCAAAACTTGTGCTTCAGTGTTTAGCTGGTTAAAGATCTGACATTTGTTGTGTTCAGTGAATAAATCTGAATCATCGCTTTAAAGGACATGTAAGATCAACTACTGCTACAACCCACCTGCTGTATAACACCCACCTCATTCAGCTGTATATAATATTCACCTCTTTATAAAAACTGTAAGCAGTTACATTACTGTATTTGTCATTGTCTCAGACTTTACCAATTTATCCCATTAATCAATGGGCTGGCTTATATCCATATCATATGTCCTTTCAGACCAAGAAGTGCACAATGTAGATCCTGATCAGGTGGCACAGGGCTGAAGGTTATAAAGCTGAGATTGGAAACCAGTCTCAAATCTCAAGCATCTGATTGGCTGAAATGGCGACCAGTCGCCATTTCAGCCAATCAGATGCTTGAGATTGGAGACTGGTTTCCATGCTCAGTTTTATTACCTTGGGCACTGATTTGCTGAGTGATCTGGATCTACACAGTATGTCCATGCAATCAAACCCATAATCTATCTAGCAAAGGGTTAAACATACTGGTAACAGTTGTTCTTGTCTATATGTAATAATATAACATGGTGCAATATTTCTGGCCAAGTATTTACTAAGTTAGGCTTGTATGTACATGTAGTAGGATGTATAAAACATATTAAGAATACTTATTTTGTTCTTAGCAGTTGCTTGTTGCATGGCTGGTCCTGTATTATTTATTTTTATGTAAATATTGTTTTAAGTAAATCTACTGCAGTTCATATTTTTATTACAGCTTCAAAAAGATTTGTTGAACTTGATGTGATGAAGTTCACCAACATATTGTAAGGTCCTTTCCAAAACTCTACATTATTAACATCTAGAGTCATATTGTGTACATGTTTTAGTGGAAAATGGACATTTGTATTGTCATATTGGTTACTGTGAAAATATTGTACATTTACACACACTTAAATGCATGTGCAACCATGCTGTCTAATCAGAATCTGCACTGGTCGCATATTGGTCAGATATAACCTAATTAATCTAAAGGCAAACAGTGTAGATCCAGATCAGATGGCATGGATGTGCTGGATATGCAGTAAAGGTGTATGTATGAAGTATAAGACATTGAAAACTGTGTTTTCTGCATTGAACCGAATTTTGTGTTTTCTGTAATGTAAAAAAACAACATATTGAAGATTATTTTATGTTTATAAGAGTTTCATGCATATCTTTGAAGTATTGATTGTACAGAACAGTCGTTCAAATTTTGTTTCTAACGCTCCTTTTCTACCATCATTGCATTGCTTTATCTCAGTGTTTTGTTTAACAACTACCTTTAAAAAGATAGCTGACTTAATTTACAAAACCAGTTACATAGCTGTACATAGATCAGAATTTCTTTCTGAAGTTTTGGTTAAGATTATCAGCATTAAATAAACCAGAGCCCTAGATCATACAACTAAGATTGGCTACTAGTCTTAAATCTCAAGCATCTGATTGTCAGAATCACAAGTCACCATTTCAGCCAATTAGATGTTTGAGATTTGAGAGTGGTCTCTAGATTTAGTTTTGTGATCACAGTATAACTATATGATGATATTATAACACATGTACTTTGTTTTTGGCATCACAAGACCTTCCCCTCCTTGTTGACATGAGCTTTATGCTTTCTCTGGGGAAGAAAGACCAAATACACCACCCTGGGGATAATGGAAACATGTAGAATGACCCACCTTCCTCTAAGCTAGTTAGGTAGTGTCCTCACTTTACCTATTTTAACTTTTCAAGAACCCACAATGTTGAGTGGTCTGTATCAGCTGTAACCACTATGCCTAGTCAGTGTTGGAGGTTATAAAACTGAGCATGGAAACCAGTCTCAAATCTCAAGCATCTGATTGGCTGAAATGGCGACTGGTCGCCATTTCAGCCAATCAGATGCTTGAGATTTGAGACTGGTTTCCAAACTCAGTTTTATAACCTTGGGCACAGTACATAATTTTCACCAGTTTAAGTATCTTAGAGCGAAATTTGGGTTTACCATTAATAGAACTTCACCCAAATCACATGAACTTACTCAGATCCTGTATGAGTAAGTGATGTACACCGTTAATTTATGTCTTTGAAAAGTAGATTGCAAGGAAATCTGAGTAACTCAACAAAACCATTCAAATGGCTGTAGGCTATTTTTTTAAAGATGTAACTTATGTTCAAACCATTTTTTTATCACCAAACATTATGAGAAAGGTTTCCGGCTGTGTTGATTATTACTGATGTGAACTACTTTGGCCAGAGAAGGCCTCCTGAAGTAAGCAAGTCAAGATTTGAAGAATCATTTGCTACATGGATACAACTTGTATACTTTCTATGACTAGTGAAGATCCAGATCAGCCAGCACATCCGGGTCAGAAATAACCTAATGAGTGTAGATGCTGTGCCCAAGGTTATAAAACTGAGCATGGAAACCAGTCTCAAATCTCAAGAATCTGATTGGCTGAAATGGCAACCAGTTGCCATTTCAGCCAATCAGATGCTTTAGATTTGAGACTGGTTTCTAATCTCAGTTTTATAACCTTCAGCCCTGATCTGACTGCATGGATGTGCAACTGGATCTACATTCTTTACATGGGAACAAGTCCTAACCATGGTGTAAACAGTTCAATCCATTTGTCAGGGTTATATATGATCATTAAAAACTGTTGAGTATTGTTTTGCCTTTTTAATCATATGAATGTTGTCACAAGGGAAATGCATGCTTTTATTATGTAAGTGGGTAAAGATAATGTCTGAAGTTAGAATGTAATCTCAATTTTATTGATAAAATAAAGTATGTAAAACAATCCAATAAGTTTTGATTATTGTATCATAAGAGGACTTGGTGAGCTGTTGTTAGGAATACACTGGGCTGGAGGTTATAAAGCTGAGATTGGAAACCAGTCTCAAATCTCAAGCATCAGATGCTTGAGATTTGAGACTGGTTTCCATGCTCAGTTTTATAACCTTGGGCACAGATGTCTGTTCATCAGTCTGTCGGTTATAACTTAACCCTTCACTCCACAGATATGACTAACTGCAAACATGTAGATCCAGATCAGACAGATTGTGCATTCTGATCAGGTTTGACACTGTTACAGTCTGTTTGCTTCAGATTCGTTAGGTTTTCCAATTATAATACAGTGTAGATCCAGATCATACAGCATGGATGTGCCATGTGCGACCAGTGTAGATCCAGATCAGCCAGCACATATAATGAATCAAAAAGGGAACAGTTTAGATCCTGATCAGACGGCACTGATGTGACGGCTGATCTGGATCTAAACTGTTTGCCCTAGCAATAAAGGTGTATCTATACAGGAAAGGGTAAGTACCTTCATCTAATGCTCTGAAATCTGGAAGTTTGCACAAATTTTGACCAAAAACTCCCTGTTTGGCCATGTTATTTAGAGGTAGTGATATTTTCATGATGTCAGTTATGTGAACACCTGAGTGAAGTTTGGCTGATTCCCTTCATCAGTAGTGTCATTATTCAAGAATTTATCATTTGGTTACATCAAGGTGGATACTTGCTGAAAGTCTGGTTTAGGTACCTTTAGGTTAATGCCCAAAAACAAACAGTTGAGAGCACTTCTTTGTGTATCTCTTAATTCTTGTTTTACCATGTCAAGTCATAAGGTGCAGTAAATGAAGCATATTAAACCCTTTCCTCAAAAGAAACACTGTTATTGCCAGGGCGAACAGTTCAGATCCAGATCAGCCGGCACATCTGTGCCATCTGATCAGGATCTAAACTGTTCGCTTTTTTATTCATTAGGTTATTTCTTACCAAATACAACCAGTGCAGATCCTGATCAGACCTTTTACTCCATTAATAAGGCTTCTATCATGATGTGTAACCAGTGTAGAATCAGATCAGCCAGTACCCAAGGTTATAAAACTGAGCATGGAAACCAGTCTCAAATCTCAAGCATCTGATTGGCTGAAATGGCGACTGGTCGCCATTTCAGCCAATCAGATGCTTAAGATTTGAGACTGGTTTCCAAACTCAGCTTTATAACCTTCAACCCAGAACATCTTACCATGATCAAAACTTGCTTCTTTATCAGAAATAATCTTCTGAATCTAAGATCAGATGGTATAGATTCTGATCAGACTTGATGGATGTGCAGGCTGATCTGGATCTGGACTGATAACACACGGAATTTAAGCCGTTTCCATGGAATAACGCAAGTATTGATTCTGTCACACTTGCATCAACATCTTGAAGGAGCATAGAGGACAGATTTTGAGAACTGTTTTTTTTAAATGTTTTTGAAACAGAAAATCGTATCAATTTGCTTCACAAACCATAAACGAAGTTTAGGTTAAAACAATAAAAACATAAAATGAAATTCACTATTCACATCTTGGTGAAAATGAAGCATTTACTAGTAACTCCTTTTAAAAACTAACCAAAAGCAACTGTATTAAACAAACCAAAACACACACACACCATTCTTCATACATCTTATTCAATTGAAATATTAAAACAAAATCTATTTAAAAAGACTTATTTCTTTGCATAGGGAAATGCTGCTCAGAGAAAATGTAGAATTACCATGTAGGAAATTAGTATAGACTTAATACAGTTTATGTTTATACTGCAGACTCGGTTGTTCCTGCACAGAAAAAGAGAACAGCATTGCAATGTGGTTTAGTGTTAAAAATATTCAAATGTTTATTATGGTGACAATAATTTTTTTTTGCAGAAAACATCTTGAAGTATATCTAAAGACACAAAAATATTTACAGACTTAAAAATAAAAGGATCTAATTTATCAAGAAATACTTATTCCAATGCTTAAACATTTCCTATAAGGCAATATCTACAATGTGAGAGCAGTGCCCAAGGTTATAAAACTGAGCATGGAAACCAGTCTCAAATCTCAAGCATCTGATTGGCTGAAATGGTCGCCATTTAAGCCAATCAGATGCTTGAGATTTGAGACTGGTTTCCAAACTCAGTTTTATAACCTCCAACCCAGATCTTTATAAAGTAGTTATATGAATCACATTAAGGGAAAAGATGTCCTCAGTCATAGTTTTGGACATTTTAATTGTTACTGTATTTGAAAACCAGAATGTGTTCTTGGATGCCCCCACTGCTGCAGCAAAATTTGTAATAATAAAGGGCCATAAATCTTGTAAAAGGTCTTAGGGGAATCCTTTCTTAACGAACATCTACACATCCTGCTTGATCATCTGTGCAAGTTAAAAAGAAATCTGCCTGATAGTTTAGGAGGAGTTAATGCCACAAGATTTGGGAATGTATGGACACAGGTACAGATGAATGGACAGACAGACAAGTGCAACTCTATATGCCTCCCACTTTGCGGGGACATAAAAACTTACAATTAATATTTGTTATTTTCTTACAATAATATAATTTATTTTATAGATTTTGACTATATATATACTCAACTTTAGGGTCATTAATATTGATTGATGTTACATGTAGCTGTAGGTTGTTTGAAGATCTCTTCTGATGATTTGCCCCATATGAAAAATTGGAAATGTTGTAGTTAACAGATAATTAAAAGATACTTTTTGAAAAAAACTAGTCCTGCATCGATTGAGGTTATAGTTACTACAGTGTATGATAAGACCTCAAATTATGCTGTCTGTAGATTAAGCATTTAGTTTTAGAGTCAATATCCCTGACACATAAATGGAAAGTGGTCCCAGGCAAATCCATCATCACAATTATAAAGCATTTAAATAACCATTTATCAGCGAAGTACATCATCCATCACATCAGCAAACAGTGTAGACTCAGGTCAGCTTGCATATCTGCATAATCAGTGCCCAAGGTTATAAAACTGAGCATGGAAACCAGTCTCAAATCTCAAGCATCTGATTGGCTGAAATGGCGACTGGTCGCCATTTCAGCCAATCAGATGCTTGAGATTTGAGACTGGTTTCCAATCTCAGTTTTATAACCTTCAGCCCTGATTACATGTAGTGTGTACATTGTTTGCTATTCAGTCAATTACTTTATTTAACCCTTTACAGATTTTATCACATGTGAACAGTGTTGATCTAGATCAGTTGACAGATCCATGCTGTCTTATCAGGATCAATGCTTTTTCCTTTTTTTTGGTCAGAACCTAATGAATCTGAGAGTGAACAGTTTGGATCTCTATCAGATGGCACAGATGTGTCAGCAGATCTGAATCTACACTGTTTGCCTTTGGATAACAGCCATATCCATAGGAGTTGGGGGTTAATATATTTATGTAAAAGTCTGATAGGAATGATGAATGTTGCCTAAATTGATAAAAATAATGGTCCATAACATGCATTTAGCACGTAAAGAGTTAACTGACTTTTATCATGAACAGTTTATCTTTAGTACAAACAAACAGTCTGTCATTGTTTGCATGTAAACCAATGATGTCATCTGTTGTATCCAAGGAAATCATCTGTTGCTTAGCAACAGCATCCACCTTCTGCCCTGTCTTTCTGTTGCGCAGTGGGGTGTCTACAGGAATAGACTGTCTATACAGATAGATATGGCGACTGGTGTCACAGATTGCTGCGTACGACCAGTCTGGCGGACTGGCTGAAAACTTCCTCTGTTGTTTCGAGGCTTGAACATAACCAAAAGCATTCAATGTTGCGACATGTGACCAGTGAGACTCTTCCTTTGGCTCTGGTTTCCATAGTAACCCGTCCACATCATGGCGGAGACAGAAACCTGGAGTAGAGTTCTCTTCAAAGGAAACATTAAACAACCACTGATGACTGGCCAGTCCAATCTGCAATATAGAAGAAATTATAGTGCACTCACTTTCTGAACGTATTACATCTTACCTAAAAACAAACACTTCCCTGATGATTGTAACCCTGCTTTACTAATGTAACCAGAACCAGTAAACTTAAAAATAGCCAATTATGTTAAATTTACATTAATAAACCTTATTTATTACTATAAATCTTAAAGTATAATGAAAAAAGCAAACAGTCAAACTGATAAAAACAATGAAGTTGAAACAGTACTAGAGGTTGACCAAACTTAATTGGCGATGTTTACATTTATTAATAGAATGTAAATAGGGTTAAGGCAAATTTATGCATTAAAAGTATTATTTTTGCTCCTTTAAAACATATCGCCTCTATAGTACAGTGGTTTACTCATTCGGCTGGCACAGACCTAACTTTTTTTGGACACATGTTTGATTCACACTGGCACAATGATTTTAAGGATATTTTATACTTATTTTTTTCGTTTTCTTGCAGTTATTTCTAAGTTTTGTATGTATTTTCTTCAGGTTTTTTTATAGCGGAAATAATTTTTGAGTACAAAATAAAAAATATGTAAAAAAACAACATGTTTCGAACCTACAACCTATAACAGTGTTGCTACCATTTCATTTTGACTGTGTCTTAGACCACTCGGCCAATCGGGCAAGTAGTTGAGAGCTTAATGCTTTGTATTAAACGATTAAAATATTAGTTCATTGTTTACGTAACACGCCAATGTAAACATTGCCAAATTACCTTTGTCCTATAGTAGTACCACAGCAAATATTCACCAAAGCAATATTTATTTACATACTTGATGAATATATAACTATTTTTAACTTTTTTTGGCACAGGGTTTCATAAACAAAGAAAATGGTCAGCACAATGCTCCAATCATAGTGTAATGTAAAGATCTGTTCTGATCTGGTCAGTCAATGACCAGTGATTAACAACTCTAATGTAAACAGCCGAGTTGTGTATAGGCAATAAAGACAATTTTTAAGGTTGTTATAAACAGTTTAATTTTCATGTGTTTTGCACTAGGTTGAGTATTTAATATCTGTGCCCAAGGTTATAAAACTGAGCATGGAAACCAGTCTCAAATCTCAAGCATCTGATTGGCTGAAATGGCGACTGGTCGCCATTTCAGCCAATTAGATGCTTGAGATTTGAGACTGGTTTCCAATCTCAGCTTTATAACCTTGGCACCTGGTTTCCATGCAAATATTTATTCCCATAAAGTTAAAATTTTACAAACCAGTACTAACACATGGCATCTATAAAGCACTTACTAGCAAGATATAGGTCTATCCCCATACAAATTGGGAAATATTACAGAAGTATAGGAAGAAATTACCCTGTGAGTAACTTTGTGTGTGCTGCCATCTATAGTGAGCAGAACGGAATCATCGTCGGGGTACATGTCACACTCCTCTAGCTGCTGGGTGTTGTATGGCTTCTGAGCCTTGTCTGACACAAACCCAGGATTCTAGAAAACAACAAACTATTGACTAGCATGGATAAAAATCAAATTTATAAGATACATGTAATAATATCAATTGTACATATGTGTAGTTGCCCCAACATGAGATAATGTTCCTTTTGCCACTATGTTTAGACTCTCGATATAATGTGAAGGGATGTGCATACATTTGATAGGCAAGTATATCATAAAACTAGAGTGAATAAAATAACAAAAATGTCTTTTACTAATAATGCAATAATAATACCCATATACATTGATGAAAATTTAAACAAACACTATCATTGATGATTGCCATATTGCTTGCATACCTGAGTGATAAGATTCATTATTAAGCTGCAACAAACATTATTGGCACTTGTACTTATTCCATGATATAATAAAGCAAATTACTTCAACCTATTCTGAATAGATTTTCACTCTGAATTTGACTTATGCTACATTAATGAATCCTATACATAAAAGAACAATTTTCAATGGAATCATTAATTTATTTCAAGACAAACAAAGTTTAAACTTAAGTAATTTTGACAGGAGTTGTTACTGTACTAATTATTCAGTCAAGAAAAACCTTGTAAGGTCACTCCAACAGAATCATAAATAACCAGTACTGTTATTGTCCCTCATTATATTGACTAAGGAGCTAGCATACCAGTTCATCGGAGGTGAGAGTTGCTAGACGTTCATGAATGGCCGCTACTTCAGCAGGGTCAGCCAACATCTCACCACGTGTGTCCCCTTCCACCACCAGTGGCCAGTGACCTGATGTCTTCTTACATAGAAAAAGGTCAACCCTAACATAGAAAACAAGATTATGCACCAAATATTAATGCTAACTTTAATGCTATGCCTTTTATCATATAGGTGACCATCCAGTGTATATACATTGTACTGATCAGCCATCATCTGTGCCATATGATCAGGATCTAAACTGTTTCCTCCTTGGTAAAAAAGAATCTAATTAATCAAAAAGTTTACATTCAAACAGCACGATCTAGATACACTGATTGCCCAGGTGATAAAATGTATATTCCATGATTAAGTGTTTCCTTTGTCCACCAAGTTGCTAACATCTAACATCTAGCAATGATTTAACCTTTACATCACTTTCTGTTTTTAAACTTCTTTATCCCAGGATGAAATTAATTTTGTATGAGAATTTCTTAGCCTCCAACTAAAGGTCTATCAACTGTTTAAGTCAAAAACTGATTACTGATAATCAAAATTAGGTGCAACTGCATCTTTGCTGTAGCAATTTTACCAAATCGGAAGAAGATAGTCAAATAATCAAGTTATTCTAACTCACTTAGAACTTCATCATTGTCACCATCCAGCTTTGGTTAAAGTTTGCTTTCAACCTCATTATATCTTATACAGTGGTATAGCTAGAGCTTTCAAAATTGGTACAACAAAAAATGTATTGTTTTTTAAACTTTTTCAATTGTTTTCTATCAAAACTCACAACAACAAAACATTTAGCGGTGTGGGTGGGAAAAGATTTAGGGTAAGCCTCCCCCTTTCAATTTTTGAATAATGTTTTTAAGGCAATAGCAAAAGGTATTCATGGGTCATCCTGTGGTTAATAAAACTGGATCAATTGTTGAATATTTTACAATGCATATCGATCCAACATTATATGTCTGGTGTTTCTTCCAGGCTCTCACAAACACTGTTGACAGAAGAAGATTGTTTGATCACAGAGTTCTACAATAATACTGGAATGCATTCTATACCTTCGACCTTCTATTGTCCATGTGCTGGCTTCAGGATCTACTTCCCCACACAGGTCACCTTTCAGCAGTTCTGACTTGTTCTTCAAGCCAAAATCAACATGGTTATACGTGAGGGAGAGATAGATGT
Organism: Corbicula japonica; assembly: GCA_038501625.1. NCBI lineage: Eukaryota > Metazoa > Mollusca > Bivalvia > Venerida > Cyrenidae > Corbicula > Corbicula japonica. Next base: position 3,723,020 of record JAZAYU010000053.1, read on the forward strand.
CGCCTTTGGACAGGCCTTCACTGACAGTGAACTGCACACTGATGTCGTCTGCTGTCTGATGCCACGTGTAGTCTGGTGGCGGCAGTTCTACAAGTAAACATGCAAGATTACAATTCATGACACTGTGAGCTTGTAGCTTCAGTAAAAGTCACAAGAAACCAGCGTGAAAAGGCTGCAAGTGTCTTTGAACTGCACACCAAACTTGGCTGGAGAACCCTTGGAGACAGCAGAAAAGAAAGAGAACTGTTGAAGTTTTACATAATTGAATGACTTGTTGCTACTCAAGAGCCACCATGTACTGAGAACCCAGGATATGGACATGTCATCTGCATCCTTTAACTTACAGCCAATACACTGGGGAAAATTATTTTAAATAATTAATTTTCCCCATAACACCAAAATCTCAAAATAACCTTACGCATCCTAGCTATAAATCCACCAGACAGGACAGTATGCGAAATCATTTTCAACATTCCAAGTAAGAAAATAATGCAAATAGTAATAAGTTAAGTAAAACTAATGGAACATGAATTGGGTGGTTCAATTATTCACTACAAAAATTGATGTTTGAATTAACTTTGGGATGGGATAACATGAGCCAGGAAGGAAAAATTCCTATACAGCCCTAGTCACCTCTAGTGGTAGTGGTATAATAAAAAATTAAATTCTCCACTAGTTTTACTTTGAGAAGAGTAATTAGGGAGAATGACTCCTATCTGCCAGAGCATATCTTTACTTGAGCTCAACCATACACAAAGATGTTCTAACCTGAGTTGGCATCTTCCTTTTCTTCATCACTAACCACTGGAACTTCTGAGTCTCGGGTGAAGACAAACTCTGCCTCTCCGGCTATTGTAACGAAATCATCCTCTCTACCTAAGCTGGCGTAGTTAAACGGCTTCCTGCTGACAAGTTGTCGAGACCTATGTAAAGTCCAGGACTTGAGATCCACTGCAATTATCAAGTTATTCTCAAAATGTACAGAATAGTGCTTCCAATCTTGACAACAAATTAGTGTCTGTTTAGACTTATAAATATGTCAACGAATTAGAAAAATTTACATTATTTTGAGATTTGTAAAAACTGTTAAACTTTATTGACTAGTTTTGATCATTTATACCAACAAAATTTAATGTAAAGACACATTATCAATAATTTATTCTCAAGAAAGACAAACTTGCATCCTTTACCTGGTACACAAAACTGAAGTTGTAGGCTTTCAATGGGGATAAAACTAATAACCAGTCAAATAGTTGTTTAAAGCTAAAGTTACCAAGCCAACTAATGCAAATAATCTGTTGAGTGTTATACATGCATAACACAATAATGTAAGAGACTTCTCTCAAATGATTACAAGTGAAAGCACTGGAAGTCTAAAATGTTATCTAACCTGAAATAAATGTGATCCAGTCAAGCACAGCCAGATACTGGGACTTGAACTTGTCTTTTTGCTCGGGAGTAGACTCAGTAACGTGTACCAGCAGAATATTAATGGTGTGGTTCTCGTTCTGGGAGGTCTCGACAGCATCCACCAACAAGCAGGGAGTCTTCTCTTCTGGTACAGTCTTTGACAGCAGCGACTGTAAAGAGACATCTACCCATTTAAAGAAACTTGTTGGCGAAAGAAGGATTGTGCCCAAGGTTATAAAGCTGAGCATGGAAACCAGTCTCAAATCTCAAGCATCTGATTGGCTGAAATAGCGTCCAGTCGCCATTTCAGCCAATCAGATGCTTGAGATTTGAGACTGGTTTTCAATCTCAGCTTTATAACCTTCAGACTTGGTGAAGCCATAAACTTAACTTCAATCCTCAAGTGTTAATGTACTTTGACATAGGCCAATCCATACCCGTCACCCTCTTTTATTCTATGTTACCTCTTACTCTATCAATACTCCTTTTATGACATCAGCAACAAGTTTAGATTGAAATCTGCCAGCACATCAGTGCTGTCTGATCTGGATTTACACTGTTTGCTTCGTGGTCAAAAATAACCTAATAGATCGAAACAGTGTAGATTCTGATAAGATGACATCAGCATGCTGATATAGATCTACACTGGTTGCCCATGGAGTGAGCAGTATCACGGCTGGAGGTTATAAAGCTGAGTTTGGAAACCAGTCTCAAATCTCAAGCATCTGATTGGCTGAAATGGCGACTGGTCGCCATTTCAGCCAATCAGATGCTTGAGATTTGAGACTGGTTTCCATGCTCAGTTTTATAACCTTGGGCACTGGGAGTTAAGGGTTAAATCTATAACCAACTATCAAGATGTGCTCTTCCATTTTCTTTCTAATGCCAGCTATATATTTAAGACACAGATTTTGACCCAGCGAGCAACCTCCGTAAACATCTGTTGCACTGCAGTAGTTTAAAGACGCTGATGGTGTTTTTTGTCATGTGACGACTGTTAGAACTACTGCTCCAACAAAAAATCACTGTGTTTTACTTCCAAAATTACGTTTTGCTTTCAATCAATTTTATGTAGCTGTGGGTTCATTCTCATTGTGGATGTTGAAACAATAACAAAAGGTGTGGCTTACAGTAAAGCAACCTGGGCTGAAGGTTATAAAGTTGAGCATGGAAACCAGTCTCAAATCTCAAGCATCTGATTGGCTGAAATGGCGACCAGTCGCCATTTCAGCCAATCAGATGCTTGAGATTTGAGACTGGTTTCCAAACTCAGTTTTATAACCTTGGGCACTGAAGGCATGATCAACTATCAACAACATTCTGTCAATTCTACTATCCCGCGCGAAATTATCAGTTGGGACATGTTTTATGTTTGGTTGCACTCCAAAATCTAACTGAAATTGAAATTTGTAGTATTTATTTATTTCTTACTCCCCTTCCTCCCTTACTTTTTTCCTTTCTTCTTTGAAATTGTATAGTAATAGCCAGTTTTATTGCAAATAATACAAATGACTCATCTTATATTTGGATGTAAAATCAGAATTTCGTACATGAAACTAACAGAAATCCTGCTTTGTTTTACAAGAACTGACAAAGTTGTAATTTACCTTCCATGGGGTACCACCATTTTCCTGTCTATTTCCTGTCTTAAGGATGTATATCTGTCCTGCTCCATCACATACAACAGCCAGGTCATCAGACAAGAAGTGAAGCCGGGCATCTATCCTATTAGGGACTAGTTTCTGGTTTCCAGCATCTGGTATAGTGAAAACTGCCGGAGCACAGTCAACTGATGTATCCTAAATATAAATATGAGATGCCAATGCTTAATATTGAAATGTTCTATGAATGCTTTATAATATTTTATAATAAGCCTATTTTAAACTATTGTAATATTATTTATCGTGAAAATCCTGCAAAAATGCCACAAAAAGAAAAGCAGTTGTGGTATAGACACTGATTAAAAAATATGTTGGCAGCATTAAGACAAAGAATCGAAATAAAGAATTTAAATCATTGATGCCATATTGCTCAAAAGTTAGCATTTGTGTCAACATAAAGAACTTTGGTTAAAACATTGTATATTAAATGCATATCAGAATAGCATGAAACATATCTCTCTGTAAATTCCTTATTGTCAAAGTCTGTGTTTCTCTGTCCTTAGTTTTACATGTTCCAGTATCTAGATGCCACTGAAAAAATATCTGGATGATTTTTAAGGTGAGTAGTATAGTGCTCCTTTCTACCCCACCTTAAACCCCTATACAGCAAAACTCTCTGTTAATTCTGTGATGTTTTATGACAAGTTACATTATATTTAATTTATTACAATTTACTCTGGGTCCAAGATTATAAAACTGATATTGGAGACAAGTCTCAAATCTCAAGCATCTGATTGGCTGAAATAGACTTTAACAGAGACAAATCTTCTTGAGATTTGGGACTGGTCTCCATTTTCAATTTTAAAACCAGATGTTCCTTACATGTCCCACTGCCCTCCTGATGTTCCAGTCATTGTCGATCACGTAGACAGCATTATCATGCCAAGGATCTGGTACCAGGTGGTTGTGTACACCAAACAGTTTAGCATGATGATAGGAAAACTGCTCATCTGTCAAAGTTACACTGTATACACCTGAAACATTTAATAACTGAGTCATTGATAAATGTCAGCAAGAGGTGCTTTTGCTTCTGTTTAATTTTAAGCAGATCAAAATTAAAAATTATGCTAAGCTTTTTTATTTGAAAAACTAGAAATGTGTCAAAAGGACACGGATGCCCCCGCTATAGGTTTTTCATAAAGCTCCCAGAAGTAGTGTAGGACAAGTTGTGTTCACGAAATATATTCCTATTATATGAAAATTCTATTTTTAGTAACAGTGACCTTGACTTTGGATCTACAGGCATGGGTATTGTGCGGACATACCGCCTTGTCATGGTGAACATTTGTGCCAAGTTATTTTGAAATCCCTCCATTCATAACAAAGTTACAGCCTCGAGAAGAAAATTCTATTTTTAGTAACAGTGACCTTGACCTTGGACATACAGGCTTGGGAATGTATGTGACACACAGTCTTAATATGGTGATCAATTAAACCAAGTTATTTAAAAATCCAATAACAAATAACAAAGTTACAGAGCCGACACAATTTTGCAAGAAATTTCTATTTTTAGTAACAGTGACCTTGACCTTGGACCTACAGGCATGGGTGTTGTATGCGACACACCACCTTGTCATGATGAACATTTGTGCCAAGTTATTTTGAAATCCCTCCATTCATAACAAAGTTAAGGGCCAAGTGTATATTTTGCTTAACACAAAATGTAAGTGAAAAAGGGGCATAATTTGAAAAAATATTGGAAGCAGGGTTATGGGTCTTGTTGGTTATGATGTAGATTTTGATAGTGAAAATATATTTCAAGTTTCAAGGCAATATCTCAAGTAGTTTTAAAGTTATGGGCAAAATGCATATACAAAGATGATGGTTATTCCCTATATGCCTGTTTCACTTTTTTTTGTTAATTTGACAATGCATTTTAACTTCAAAAGCACTTTGAAACTTTTCATCTACACTTTTAACGCTATGCTTTATTACCGCTTCTAAACCGGAACTACCCAATCAGCAGTCACTCTGAAACTGAACCATTTAAAATTACTGATGCTGTGTATTACTATTACAATGATATGGACAGAGAAATTCAAGCATTATGGGATGAATATGATGACCATGAAATTGTATGCGAAGAATTTTTGCAAAAGTTCGGAGAAATTATGGGATAGATTTATGTAGAAATATGTCTGAGCAAGTTAAACCAAGTCTGTTTTGTATCTTATCTTTCTATAAATAATATGTTTGCTGATTTGCCAATAAACTGGAAACTGGAAACTCTATAAATACTGAATATATATTATTTACATTGTTATGATTATTTTTAAACATTGGATATATTATTCCCAGTAAAAACCCGACGTCAAAACGACGTTGGATATAGGTTGGACTTTGGTCGTGACGTCGGCGACCTAAATCCAACGTTAATCCGACGTCGAAAATGCGACGTCGTTTAGACGTCGAAAAATGACGTCCGATAGACGTCGGTTTTTGGTCAGATATATTTGACTCCTTAACCAACTAGGAATAATAATTTTCAAGTAACTTTTTTTCCAAATTTTCTACACATATACATAAATTTTAATTAAAAAAATATGAAAAAAAAAATCTTAATTTGAATGGTTTGCTGTTCAGTGGAAGGGATATTATCGAAACCCGTGCATTCGAATCTAAATGTAAACAATCTGCGCCATTTTAAACAAGGAAACAAAAAACAAAGACAAAGTCGCCAAACAAACAGAAGGGGGAAAATATATTTTATATTTGCCAGAGAAGAAGGCTTAAGCAAGTAAGTTTTTTCTTATTCGTAGTTTGTTGTTTAATTTTAGTTTTGCTTAAATCTTGTTGAAATGCATGCCCACTACATGTATAAGACACGTTGAGTTGTTTTCATGAAATATGTTTCGTCCCAAAAAAGTCTCGCTACCGGGCTATTGTTATAATAAGGAGCTCATAAAACACATAACGTTTACAAGAGAGGTTTAGTGATAAATTAAAATAAAACACATCGATGGTATTTTTTTCAAATAGTGTTATTACACTGATAGTAATGAAAGAAAAAGGGAAGAGGTTCGATTTTGGTCGGATTTCGGTCAGATTCTGGTCGGAATGTGGTTGGATTTTGGTCGGAACCCGACGTCAATCCGACGTCGGGAAATGACGTCTAAAAAACTTTCATTTCCAACCAAAATCCAACGTTGATCCGACGTCGAGGTCCGACGTCTATCCAACGTCTTTTCGACGTCAAATGTTTCCTGGGTTTGTTTGTGTACATAATCGATAATTAATCTTTTTACTTACCTGTTTTGTTGTTGTATAATTATTGTTAATTGTTATTGTTTTGTGTTTATTGTAATATTGTATATAATAAAGTTCAATTTGTCATGGTCTATTGATTTATTAATAGTTAAGTCAGAGGGGTTGAAATGTCTTTATTTATTAGGGTTGAATTGTCTTCGTTATTTTGAGGGGTTGAAATGTCTTACATATTTTGGGGGTTGAAATGCCAGAGGGGTTGAAGTGTCTTTGATTTTATAAATTGCATAGGGGTTGAAATGTCGAGGGGTTGAAATGTCTCGCTCCCGCCGAAATTACGTGGCTCAACTGGCTGGAAGTAAATCACATGAATCACATCGCGAAAAAGTATTATAAACAAAATTGTGCTTTCAAATACAAGATGTGAACAGATTAGGTAAAAACCAACCATTGTCAATTTGAGTTGTGTATACAGGTAATTTATCTAGTGACAACTTGTATCCATCGAAATTTGCGTTGATTAAATCTCGGTTAGGCTTCAAATCTATGGGGGCTGCCATTTTGTAGAAAAGAATGAAAAATGCGAACGAAATGTAAAAAATAAAAAGCAATGACAAAATAATATTTTTTCGTCTGTCATACTCAGAAATGCAAAAATATCTTTTATTGTTAAGGTTGTGAAAATTATTTATGTGGATTAATTACCAATCTTGTTCAAAGTAAAAGAGTAAAAAAATATTTCGTCTAAATATCGGAAATTTTAGTTCTATATTTAGTAACACAAGGAATTTCCAATATCTATCATAGAAGCATTTTGCGACAGTTAAGAGTGACATTTTTTCCAAACAAAGCCTTCTGTCTATAGTACAGATGTTTCAAGGATCATATATATTATAGCTGATAAGGTAATTATTCCAGAAATTGTTGTCACACAGTGTATGACATGTGTTTCTCAATATCTTAGTAACTTCTTAGTCTATCTTGAGAAATTTTGGTAGGGTAAAAGTTAAATGCAACAAGACTATGTGATGATCTCATCAGAGCATGAGAGGGAAATAAGTCACACTGCTGCCTGGTGAATAGTTCAACCAAAGACAAAATTATTTTCAAATAAAACAGCAAATAATAATACAGACAATTACTCATTTCCGACATTCAATCAATCCCAGCACATTTGAGTTATAAATCGAAAATGCGTTAAGATATCATTGTGTTCTTGCAGCATTTCTCTTAGGCCAGAGAAAATAAATTATTAGATTCTCATCCATGTTTTGGGAAAAAAAGAGGCGGGCAAGCACTTTTTAATTTTTATTTTTTCTTAACGAAATTCCTTTAAAGGTATTTCCGGATGGTCTAAAACCCATTCTGTACGGAACAGAATATGTTTTGACTTTTTTACCAATACATTATTTTGGGGCGGGTGGTTTTGGACAGGGGCGGGCGGGGATGAGAATCAAAAATATTTTTTTCTCTGGCCTTATTTGGATTGATGTTGCTAGAAAACCCAAACATTTCTTGACCAATTTTTGTGTCGCCTGCGATAGCAGGTAGACACATAGGGATCCTATTGTCCGGCGGCGTCTTCGTCGTCGTCGGTGCCATTGTCCGGTAGTCCCCCAACTTTAACCTGAAACTTAATGTTGCCTATAACTTTGAGAGTACTTGTCCTATTCACTTCATACTTGGAATATATCATCAGCATGAACAAGGCCATCTGTGACGACAAGAATGATAACTCCAGTTTTAATATTTTCTGAGTTATGCCCCTTTCAAATGCAACTTTAACCTGAAACTTAATGTTGCCTATAACTTTGAAAGTACTTGTCCTATTCACTTCATACTTGGAATATATCATCAGCATGAACAATGCCATCTGTGACAACAAGAACGATAACTCTAATTTCAATATTTTTTGAGTTATGCCCCTTTCAAATGCAACTTTAACCTGAAACTTAATGTTGCCTATAACTTTGAAAGTACTTGTCCTATTCACTTCATACTTGGAATATATCATCAGCATGAACAATTCCATATGTGACGACAAGAATGATAACTCCAGTTTCAATATTTTTTGAGTTATGCCCCTTTCAAATGCAACTTTAACCTGAAACTTAATATTGCCTATAACTTTGAAACTGCTTGTCCTATTCACTTCATACTTGAAATATATCATCAGCATGAACAATGCCTTCTGCGATGACAAGAATGATAACTCCAGTTTCAATATTTTTTGAGTTATGCCCCTTTCAAATGCAACTTTAACCTGAAACTTAATGTTGCCTATAACTTTGAAAGTACTAGTCCTGTTCACTTCATACTTGGAATATATCATCAGCATGATCAACAACGTTGGTAACAAAAAGAATCATAACTCATGTTGATTATATTTTGAGTTATGCCCCTTTCAAATGCAACTTTAACATGAAACTTAATCTTGACTTTAACTTTGAAAGTAATTGTCCTATTCACTTGGTTTTTCGATATAAATCATCTTCATGAACAGCGTCATTATAAAGAACAAGAATGATAACTCCTGCTGGACTATTTTATGAGTTTTGTCCCTTTAATATACAACTTTAATGTCGAAACTTCATGTTGCCTATAACTTTTTAAGTACTTGTCCTATTCACTCTTCTAATATATCATCTTCATGAACAACAACAACATCGGTTACAACAAGAATCATAACTCCTGTTTGACTTTTTTTTTTCAAATGCAAATTTCACATGAAACTTAATGTTGTGTATAATTTGAAAGTACTTGCCCTATTCATTGAATACTTGGATTGTATCATCAACATTTTATGACTTATGTCTCTTTCAAATGCAACTTTAACATGAAACTTAGTGTTGCCTTTAAAATTGAAAGTACTTGTTCGATTCACTTAATACTTTGAATAACTCATTTGCGTGCACACATTTTTTTTTTAAGATGATAACTCGGGTTTCACCATTATTATAGTTATTCCCCTTTTAAGTGCAATTTAGATGACACATGTGTTACATGTATGTGGTGTAGTATTGAAATCAACTTAAATAAAATATTTTTATTATATATGATTAAACATAGGCCCACATTTCAACTTTTTCCATGCAGGCGACACATATGTTCCGCGGAACACAACATTCTAGTTTGTTTTTAATTTGAGATGTGAACATGTTCCGGAACTGATTGAATGCCGAAACTGATTAATTGTCTGTAATGACATTAATAAAGTGCACAAGGTAATTAAAAAAATAAATTATATGAAAATGTTTTTGCATAAACTCTGACTGTAACCAAATGTCCGATTTCCAAACTGGATTGTTGATTTATCAATCTTCCTTAATTTTTTCCTTGTTTCGAATAAGGTCACTTACCTATCTTAAGACATGTAATATTGGACTGTAACTGTGTGGTATAGATGCTGCAGTAAGATTTTGTTGGAAAAATTGCCCAAAGGTGCAGTTGTGAGAAACCCACATTCGAAATAAAACATTGGTCATGGATATTCCTGAACATTAGCACTGCACTCCTCTAGATTTTATAAGCTTGAGCTAAGCACCAACTGTCGGGAACCAGTTTGTTTTACTTTTGATAATTCTTTTTTTAAATCCAGTTTTAACCTCTGCCAATATCCTGTTTTAACACCCTTTTTTTTCTCTGCATTTCACCAGCACATGATTCCAAGTAATAACTTAAACCAGGGTTGGCTTATTGACCGGTCAATTGAGTATTGACCGGGCCGGTGGTCAATTGTGGTCATTACTGGTCAATAGTGGTCATTTCTGGTCATTACTGGTCATTACTGGTCAATTCAATTTTATTCACAACCAAACTGTCCAAAATGTTCTTAAAATCATTTAAAATCCTTTAGGCCCTTACAATAGCCTCTGTATGGGCCTAAATGGTACTTCATTTATGCAAATTTATGGTTTATTATTGGATAAGCCTTAAATAAACACAACTTCTTAATTGGTATGTGCCTATGTTCAATAAGCAAAAGAAATGTATTTTCCGCAGGTTAAGCAAAGCGAATAAGGTGGAAAATATTAATTTCCTTTGATTGGGTAAGATCTTTTAAATGCACCAATCAAAAGGTGTTGTTTTCATTGGTTTAATGCACGAGTTCTCATGTGTATTGTTGAAAAATATATGCTCATTCAGCTTCTGGCATTCAATGCTTACAGACACTTTTTCTTAAGTACATAGAAACTTTATGGTATATATAAACTGCATGACATAATTATAGGCATTAATGATAAGTAACAGACTAAAATCAATAAATGTAGTATGCTAAAAGTTTCAAGTTATATAATGTTTGTTATGTTTTATGTAATTAATGTAATGGATTCGTTAAAGAACATTCTGTAAGCTTTGCCAAAGTGCTCAGTACAATACATACATTATATGTTTACTTGCAAAGATCTGTGAAATGAAAGGAAGTGCAATCACCCCACAGTCTCCTGACCATCAGTTGTCAAACACAAGTGTTAACTGGCAGGTGTATTAACACCTACTTTATGGTTATTGGATAGTCCTTAAATAAACTCATAGGCATCTTAATTGACATGTTCCCAACTTCAATAAACAATAGAAGTGTGACGCAACACCCCTCCATCTCCTGACCATCCATTGTCATACACAAGTGTTAGTTAGCAAGAGTGTAACACCTACTAGTGGTGCAAATTGCCTTTGCTTTAAATAAAAAAAAATCAACTTTCAAGTTACTGATTCATTCATGGGTGGGTTGGAGTTATTTCACCAAAACAAGTTGTACTTGTTTTGTGATACGAGAACCTGTTGGGGCAAGTGTGAGGTTGGTGCACCCTAGAACCTGGTTTAAACCCCCAGTGGCAATTTGTTTTGCCACTGACCGTTCCAAGGCGGTATCCCCAAAGGTTCTCTTGTTTATTAATTGTTTGTGGCATCCTATTTGAATTGACATACATATATAAAACATGCGCTCTCTCTATCTTCCTCTCTTCTTTTTCGCTGCGTGGGGAGGCTGTGTTTTTTGAGTGTGGCGATTCCTGATATGCATATGTTCCTTTTTTGCTGAAAATTGATAAAACACTAACATTAAAAGAAGATTACTTTGTCTAAAAACCCACCAGAATGAAGCCAAAAGACCCTATTTGGGGATTTTATGATCTCAGTTACTGAGGGAAATAAGACAATTTCTAAGTGCAAAGCATGTTCAAGTGAAGTTAGTTCTAAAGTAATTAAAGTAGTCTATTAAATAAAAGTTAAATGGTTTGTTTTCTTACTTTCTTTTATGAAAATTTTGAAAAAAAAGTTCAATTGACCAGTATTGACCACTATCACGGTGACGAATCAGGACGGTGCCTTGTTGTGCGAATTGCGTTTCTTGTCGCCTTGTTGTCACAAAGAAACAGTCAACACTCGGTTGCAAGATTTACACTAGTAAATTTAAACTAAAGAAACAGAAACAGGTGAACTACAAAATGGTGCCATATGCTTCTTTAGATAAGGACCTTTTAAACAGCGAACCATTTCTGAAGTGCGTATTAAGTCAGAACAAGGTAAACTGGTAACTGGTGATTGGATTAACACATTTCAGGTGCATAAGACATAATCCGGTTTAATTCAGTTTGATCGATAATGTGTAAATACAAGAATAAAAAAAAACAACATGAATATCAATTTTTACCATGGAGAAAACTGATACTCCGATGCATTGGTTGACCATTTTAGTTGTTTAATTTGACTAGAAAAAACGGTACAAGATTAAAGTTGGAATCTTTTTGCTGGGTTAAAATATTTAAAGGGAGTAAATCGAGTTTTTTTCAGTTTCATTGGAGAACTTCGATCGCTCCCGTCGAGTTCTATGCCGTTCATTCTGAAAGCTGGATGATAATAATAATAATGCCGTGATTTTGATTACTAAAGAATACCAAATAAACAGCCTAACGCTGTCTACGGTGGAATACTGAACTCAAACCTCGTCTCCAGAGGTTTCCAAAAAGTTTAGAATTGTTTAAATTATGTCTCATCTATCACATATAAAAACACCTTTTCTCACAATTCGGATAATTTATTTTTCTTATGTTGTCATCTTTCATATGTTACAAATAAAATTTAACCAAAACTACGAAAAAATAAATTTCACGACACCAATCCGCAGTATGTGTGCTCAAACCAAGTAAAGCATAAGACAGGTTTTAGATTTTATCACTTGTAGCAATCCAATGGATTTTATCACCTTTACCTTCTGGATGCGAAATGGGCGAGCTAATTTAAAAAAAAACAAGAACAACATAGCCGCCGGTTAAATACTGCCTTGTAACATGCTGGTGTGTAATAATCGTGGGTAGATTAAGCTGCAGTCGTATTTTTATGTGATGCTTATATTGTAAACTGTTCATTATTTTTATTGCGAATAAAAATGAAATTTCGCGGTTCAAAGCCTAGAAACTATTTCAAAGCGATACCAGGTCTCATCACACTTATGAATAACAGTATTTATGCTTATAATGAAATATGTGTACCACTAAACTGCCCCTTTAATTGGTGTCTGATCCGGGTGAGGGGGGGGGAGGGGCACGTACGTTCCCTGCTGAATTTTCCCCTGAACTTATTCTTCCATTTAAATATTTGAAAATCAGAATGATTATGTTTGGCGTTACCGAACCATGTAACAATATATCGAAGAAAACTGTTGTCTTGTATTTTAGGCACATAGGTCACCGTTGTCTGAAATTCAATGAAACAGCTTCTGCATCAACAGGCACCGTTTCTGAGAAAAAACAAGCGCTGATCTTTCTGAATGAATAAACCAGTGTTTATTGTACCAACCACTATTTTTCACTAACTTACAGACAGACTACTGACTCAAATTGTATCCTAACTTCTCAGATCTTAAAAGCTATAACATTAACAGTAAATTTCGGCGAGACCCAGTGCATTTTGTTAAGTAGTGACCATCTGTTTTGTATTTTACAAGACTACCAAGAAATTTATTGACCTGAAATGACAAGTGCAGCAACATTTAACATCATCGAAGTTCCGTGACATTGAGATTTTTTCTACTTACATTGTGTAAATGGGATTTTTTTGTACCGAAGTTGATCACATCGTGAGATAGGAACGTCGAGGTTCCGTTGTAAGGGACAACAAGGCAACACGAAACGCAATTCGCACAACAAGGCACCGTCCTGATTCGTCACCGTGACTATTGACCACTTTGGGAGTATTGACCGGGACGGTTTTAACCGGTTAAAACTGCCGGTTTAAACCAGGGGTTGGTGCCAACCCTGACTTAAACTATGTTGTAGCACCAAATCACAATGGTTTCCCATTCTGTTACAAATAACTGGGAAATTTGTTTTAAATTTTGACTCATTGTTTTATTGTATTTCAGCTTGATTAGGAATGAGTCAAACAGCATCGAAAAAGATTGCTCTAAAAGAGCTAGAAGATGTACTAATAACATCCAAAGATGTTGAAATAGACAGAAGTGAAGATGGTATGCTAGGTAGGGGAGGGTATGGTTCAGTATATAAGGGAAAATATAGAGGACAAACAGTTGCTGTGAAAATGCTGATAGATCAGGGAGCTATACCAAAACAGTAAGTATCCAACAGTGTGAATTAGAACTTGTTAATAATACATGTTTTTTTATCCACATTATAATAGATTGTTACTGTTTATTATTAATTATTGATGCAAGGTAAAAGCACAACTTAATCATCGATAAATTAATTATAATGTAAAATATACTCATTGTATGCTTAATTATAAGTAGTGTTGGGAAATCAGTTGCAAATCATAATCGATCATCAGTTGGAATCGGTTGCCCTTTCCGATGCGATTTCATGATTATAATCGGTTTCTTAATTTACGCAGTGTTATATTTATAAATGGTCTTAGATCAGTAGCATACAGTTACTGGATACTAATAATTTTCAACTTTCTGACCAAACACCGAATCAAAATCATTGCTGCCCAAAAAGGATTGTGCAACTGAACTAAACGGTAAACCCCTCTATATGCGCCAAATGAATTCTCAAATGCAAAAAATGTTGCGTTTTCCTATGAATAATATACTGATTTTAAGGCTGAAGGCACAAGATAAGAGGTTTAGTTAATGCAATACATATTTATTCGAAGAATTTTTACCATCGTCAATATATCTACGCAACTCAAAGTCAGACGCTCGAAAAAATCGGCGCCATTTTGCGGTTTTGCTTGTTGCCTGTATGCAACAATTTCTGCAAAGGCCTTTTGTTAGGTCTAGGATTTTTCTGTGCGATGAAAGTTCTTCGTTAATCTTGTAGAATATAAAGTGCTTCTGATTCATTTTTTCCTAGGTTCTCGTAAATCTCTTAGGATGCCATTTTAATGTTCAAGTTATCAAAGTGCAATGTATAAAACACAGTTCACGGTCCAAGACATGACCTGTGTACGTTGGCGCTAGGAATACTGGGATAGAAACTACTTTTAGGGCGGAGCTACGACCCTGCTGCACAGCATTTAAGAATCGGGGGTTGCTTTATGTCATCAGCAGACGCTATAGGACATGGAAAATGCGTGAAGTTTTATTTATTTTTTACAATTAAAATAGGAAAAGCGTCAACAACATTAAACTTGTTTCGTTTTAAATCTTTATACAACTAAAACCTCATATAGTTAATCAATATTGCCCATTTTAAGTTTCGATGAAAGCGGCCATCACTCAGATTTTTAAACACCATCCTTTACAGGCACGCTGACATCATAACTTTCATTTTGACATCATTACTTTCATTTTGACGTCATAACTTTCATTTTGACGTCATAACTTTCATTTACACTTTTGTGGCAAAAGATTTAGACAACATATACCATCAATTTGAGTTTAATTGTAAAACAATGTGTTACTCTATCATAATTACACTTACATATAGTTATCCAAAAAAGACAGAAAATGCAAGATAAATTACAAACTATCGTATATTCCCTATTAAACGCCCCCGGGGGCGTTACATTTTGCAAAAGGGGGGCGTTTAATAGAGACCAATTATTGACAAAATGTAGTTTTTAATAATTGTGTTATCGTATTCCGTTGTGCATAACGCGCATTGATGTATAACGTGCACCCATAATTTTGATAAAAATCGGATGTATAACGCGCATCAAAAATCGGCGCGAACGTAAAATTTGGCGCCGATCTGGCCTTTTTGTGTTGAAATAAAATATTACAAAGTAAAGAAAATCTTAAATAAAC
The DNA here is from genome assembly GCA_038501625.1 of Corbicula japonica. Lineage (NCBI taxonomy): Eukaryota > Metazoa > Mollusca > Bivalvia > Venerida > Cyrenidae > Corbicula > Corbicula japonica. The sequence goes on from JAZAYU010000053.1 coordinate 3,738,503, forward strand.
AATAGACAGTAAAACAAATCGGCGCGAACGAGAAAAATCGGCGCGAACGTAAGAAAATTCGGCGCCGATCTGGCCTTTTTGTGTTGAAATAAAATATTACAAAGTAAAGAAAATCTTAAATAAACAATAGACAGTAAAACAAATCGGCGCGAATGAGAAAACTCGGCGCGAACGTAAGAAAATTCGGCGCCGATCTGGCCTTTTTGTGTTGAAATAAAATATTACAAAGTAAAGAAAATCTTAAATAAACAATAGACAGTAAAACAAATCGGCGCGAATGAGAAAAATCGGCGCGAACGTAAGAAAATTCGGCGCCGATCTGAACTACATATTTGTGTCGAAGTAAAATATTACAAAGTAAAGATAATCTTTAAAAAAACAATAAAGACAGTAAAATAAAATCGGTGCCGACATAAGAAAAATCGGCGGGAATGAAAAAAATTGGCGCCGATTTAAGTATTACATTTTGTGCTAGGGTAAAATATTACGAAGAAGAGAAAAACTTTAATAAACAATTAAAATAGACAGTAAAATAACCATTTTATTTCACGCAAACATGTCACCACCTACACCAATGTCATGGTAATTCACTTGTCTACTTTTGAAAAATGACTGGGGGGCGTTTATTAGGGGAGGGGCGTTTAATAGGGAATATACGGTACATTGCGTGCCTTTTTACACAATTCGCGTAGTAATATAGCAAAAAACTGCAAGTTATGCGTCAAGCCATACAGATCATTCTTGATCTGGGTTTTATACATTGTTCAAAGTGATTTCCCTTTATGGCCGGTGTAAAAGCCGGAACCCGTACCTTTATATTTTGTCTCTTGCACTGCGCATGTCTCAACTGTTAATCAATTATGAGAGAACGACATCGATCATCGACATCGAGAAGCATTTACACGTTGCTAATCGATGTCTTCTGATCATCGGCACATCACTAATTATAAGTGTCTTACTTACTATAGGAAACCATTCTTTTGATTTAATAAGACTAAGTCTGCTATCTTAAGTAATGTTCCGGGAAGAAACCTAGTGTTCATTTCCATGTTAAAGCGGCATTACTTCAATTTAACCTGCTCTTGTATGAAATATTACATGTATTTGGAACTATAGGCACAAATTTGCAGCATTAGTTTGGGCTTATATAACTTTTATTTAATAAAATAAATTTGGTCCGCATGACTAAAAGCAAAAGTAGGCTTTCCAAGTTACAGAAATCGAGATCGCGCATGTAATGGTCTCTTCATCAGTTCTAAATATAGCTCCATTACATTTATCTTCTTAAAAGTTCATTAATATAATTTAACAATATCATTGAAAATCCCGTCTATACGAAAGAATTCGATCGGACCTTTTGTGTTCTGTTAAAGTGTTTATATAATGGTGTCTATATGGACAAATATGATTTTTCAATAGTATATTCATAGTTAAGTTTAGGGCTGGGGCTTTAACATACCTCCAATAAATTAGTGTGTAAGCATCTCTATGGCAAGAAAAAAATTGCAGCATTTCTTTTTTATTTGTCACTAGCCAGAAACACAGTTTACTAAAAGAGGCCAGAAGATTGAAAACAGCCAGCGAACATAGAAACATAATTAATCTGTTGGGTGTTGTGATGGAGAAAGACAATTACAGTCTTGTACTGGAATACATGCTGTTTGGGGACTGTGTTCATTTTATTCAGAAATATGATGGTGAGTTTTGAAGATTTTTGGTTTTGATTCAGGTTCAGTATTTTCCTCTTTTGCTGTGATGATGATTTTTATATGTCAGTAAAACTTCACCAGGGTCAGCAATTTTGTGGTTCAGTGTACATTCCCACTTTCAGGATGAATTGATATTTGATGGTTTTCATTTGGGTTTGGAAGCATGTCACAGCTTTTTTGAATGGCTGTTGGAACAGTGAGATTGACAACAAAGCGACTTAAGGCATGCTTTTTGCAAGAACTTGTGGCAAAACACGTATGCTCGACTACATCACACATTAAAACATTGGGGACAGTCCAATAAATTGTGATCAGCATTTACTGTAGCCACACCTTTAAAGTAATATGTCATACTGCATACCATCAGTAATTATGATTCGTTTGCTGAATTTGTTAGCTGAATAAGTATTCATAGTAGGGGATGAAGTAAATGATTATACATTTATATATTGTCATAAGCAAACAGTATCTGTAATTGTTGCATAATTGCAAAAAATGGTTTGACAACTGGACAATATTTTGAGCTCAATTCATGTCCTATTTTTACAGTTGGAATCCCTTTGCGTGTGCAGTTTGTCAAGCAAGTTGTGTCAGCCATGGCATGGCTTCATTCTCGAGTCCCCCCTGTGAAACATTTAGATTTAAAAGCGGATAATGTGCTCATCAACCATCATTTTGATGCCAAGGTAATGAAATTTCCATTAATATGACACAAATTTAAATTCCAGAAGTGGTGATAATACAAATTTCTAAGAACATAGAAGTGGCACTTTTTGCCAAAATTGATAGATCATCACTTTCGGTTAAACCGTTATAAGTACCAAAGAAATAAGAATGAGATATACTGTTTTTGCACTATGGTGACGAGATAATCTGAATAAACTTGAACTTTTTTTTTAAATTATTATTTAAGTATTTTTATATTTTATTATTAGTTTTCTTTGAAAAGTAAGTATAAGTTAGATATTTGTTTATAGATCAGTGACTTTGGACTGTCGGAATGGCACACTGTGACACTTGCATACAGTACCCAGCCGTTGGAGAAGGGGAACAGATGTGGTACAGTGTCCCATGTGCCGCCTGAAGTGTTTAGGGATATTAACAAGAAAGGAAGTATTGAAGAGGATGTGTATGCATTTGGCATTACTGCTTGGGAGATCTTTTCAGGACAAAAACCATATACAGGTAACTTTACAGAGTAGTTCCTCCCGCCAACCTTCCTGTCTGCCGATCACCTATCATTTTGTTTGATGTCCAGACTTTTTTAAATTGAATGCAGAAGATCATAAAACTGCCAAAGTTGTAGGGATAAAACGCTGGTCAGTTATAATAAAAAATCATCCTGTTTAGGATCCATTTTAGAAAATCGATTACCAAGTTTAATTGCTGTTCTTGAAGCAGCTCATAAGGGAGATCACTGTATCAGAACAAAAACAGTATATGACATTGGTCAGTGTTATTTTGGTTTTAAATAAGCTTTGGAATATATTCTCCCACTAAATGTTAAATAAAAAGACTCCTGTAACAACTGCAGCCTCAACCCTATACTCATATCAGATACAGTTGTAACGGCCGAGCACTACTAAAAATAATTTAATTTACCTTGTTCAATATAGATCCTAGTTGGGATGATTGACCATCATCAAGAAATAATTATTCACATTCAGAACCATTTACAAATTCGTCAAACAGCTTCACAATTCATTAATCTCTATGTAATTCAATGCATTTTGACATCTTCAACATCCGGGCATTTAGTAGCTTTTAGACCACACCGCAGAATTCATAAAAGCATCAAATACTCAATATTCTGCATTAAAACCCACACCTTGTCTATTTTGTTATAATTAATTATCAAATCTATGTTTTATGCAATTATTTGTTTCTTTGTTTTGACACGTTGTTTGTATTTTCATTTTATGCGAAAATAACAATTCTCCTCTTCAACTAAATTGCATTCTGGTACCTGGCATCAAAAGCCAGGACCCAATCAAGACTTATTATAAAAGGACCAACAGAGAAGAAATTTCGCATTCGTTCGCCAGCTCTTCATCAGAGCGTTTCCAAAAATAGCCTACTACACTGCCAAGTGTACGGTGACGGTGTCACCATTGGTGGGACCAGTGGCAGACCATTGGCAAGAACCACAGGCAGATCTTTGGCAAGACCAAAGCAGACCTCTGGCACGACCTTTGGCAGACCATTGGCAATGCCTTTGGCTGACATTTGTCAGAGTGCACTTGGCATAACTAACCCTAACTTCATTTCATCAAATTATAAAGCACTGTGTATAACAGTCTCACAAATGAACAAACATTACCAAGGGCGAACGAATGTCGTGAACAACAAAGGCACCCAAACACTGTCACTCCAAAGTGACCCTGTCAATTTCAAATAGCTCCATCGGTTATCAAGACACAGTTCATACACTGTGCACTTTGCTCAACTGTAAGCGCCAAAGTCGCCTTACCAGTTGTCATATAGCTACCGTACCGAATAGGGTGAATCGCCCTCTCGTAAAGTGTCATTAGATACTATCTTATTCAGGACCAAGCGTCCACATTGTCGTATTGCAAAATACCGACAATTCCTGTTTCACCAGAAACAGAAGCTCGTACATACTAGTGCGGATGAGGTAGCCAGTGTCACTGCACACATTTACATAACCGATAGCACAGTCCACTTGGTCTAAGGACAATCAGCTGGCAATTACGCCTACTGAAGTTCCTTTTGACCCAAGTGCTTCACCACAAACATAACGTGCCTTACAGTTGTTCACCATTTATTCACAAAGTTCCAAGCTCATTGCACCTTTCAACACAAATCGCTTAAGGCCCTCTAGCAAGTTATCTGAGGCGATCCCACATTTTCGAACAACGTGTCATAGTGTACATATTGTATAGTCTTGTACATTTACCAATCATCGTTGGAGTTGTTTTGTACTCCGTCCAAATTGAGAATCCCCCTGTAAATATATTCCCATTACCAAGTACACCTGACGCGACACGTTACAAATTTGGTGGCAGCGGTGGGATTGCCATCTTAAGCAACCTTTTATTATCCTCTCTTTAAGGGCTATGTCAAAGTTAAACAAGTTTTTAAAATAGATGACATAAATTAAACATTGTATGAGCAAGAGTTCTGCGTATCGAAATTAATAAAGCTAAATGTCAATCTTTTTCCAATGTACAGTGGTACATGCCACTTGTCAGATTACATTAAAGCTCATTTCAACAAACTTGCCATTATTAACAATTGGACAGATAAGGACAAAGGTCTACATCTTGCAGTATTCCTGCGAGGCCAAGCCCAGTATGTTTTAAGTAACCTGGCAACTAGGTCAAACCATTATTGTGCACTTGTTTCTGCTTTAAAGGAACATTTTAAACCCAAAAATCATATTTAGTTGTATTGAGTTCATCTTATTGAACATCGCAAAAAGCCAAAGAATCATTGTCACAGTAAGGTGATGACAATTAGTCTAACAAGAGGCAGCAGTGCTCAATCATTCATCTGAAATAATAAACAAAATCATGATTAACAGAACACATTGTTAACATTGCAAAAAGAGATACAGGCTATTAAAACGCCTGGAAGTGATCAGACACTTCAAACTTGCAATTCACCTGTCGTAAAAAGACTGGTCACATCTTAACTTATTGCAGAGCACGTCCAAAATAGGATGTGAGATAAATGATCATCGTCATTTGTAAATATGTATAAAGACATATATTTTTTTTCTTTTAGTTTGATAAACATTGTATCATAAATGATTTTGTTAATTTTTCTTTGCGGGACGCAAAGTAATCGGAGGCGTGGGTAATGTAACGGCCGAGCACTACTAAAAATCATTTAATTTACCTTGTTCAATATAGATCCTAGTTGGGATGATTGACCATCATCAAGAAATAATTATTCACATTCAGAACCATTTGCAAATTCGTCAAACAGCTTCACAATTCATTAATCTCTATGTAATTCAATGCATTTTGACATCTTCAACATCCGGGCATTTAGTAGCTTTTAGACCACACCGCAGAATTCATAAAATCATCAAATACTCAATATTCTGCATTAAAACCCACACCTTGTCTATTTTGTTATAATTAATTATCAAATCTATGTTTTATGCAATTATTTGTTTCTTTGTTTTGACACGTTGTTTGTATTTTCATTTTATGCGAAAATAACAATTCTCCTCTTCAACTAAATTGCATTCTGGTACCTGGCATCAAAAGCCAGGACCCAATCAAGACTTATTATAAAAGGACCAACAGAGAAGAAATTTCGCATTCATTCGCCAGCTCTTCATCAGAGCGTTTTCAAAAATAGCCTACTACACTGCCAAGTGTACGATGACGGTGTCACCATTGGTGGGACCAGTGGCAGACCATTGGCAAGAACCACAGGCAGATCTTTGGCAAGACCAAAGCAGACCTCTGGCACGACCTTTGGCAGACCATTGGCAATGCCTTTGGCTGACATTTGTCAGAGTGCACTTGGCATAACTAACCCTAACTTCATTTCATCAAATTATAAAGCACTGTGTATAACAGTCTCACAAATGAACAAACATTACCAAGGGCGAATGAATGTCGTGAAAAACAAAGGCACCCAAACACTGTCACTCCAAAGTGACCCTGTCAATTTCAAATAGCTCCATCGGTTATTAAGACACAGTTCATACACTGTGCACTTTGCTCAACTGTAAGCGCCAAAGTCGCCTTACCAGTTGTCATATAGCTACATTAGGGTGAATCGCCCTCTTGTAAAGTGTCATTAGATACTATCTTATTCAGGACCAAGCGTCCACCTTGTCGTATTGCAAAATACCGACAATTCCTGTTTCACCAGAAAGAGAAGCCCGTACATACTAGTGCGGATGAGGTAGCCAGTGTCACTGCACACATTTACATAACCGATAGCACAGTCCACTTGGTCTAAGGACAATCAGCTGGCAATTACGCGTACTGAAGTTCCTTTTGACCCAAGTGCTTCACCACAAACATAACATGCCTTACAGTTGTTCACCATTTATTCACAAAGTTCCAAGCTCATTGCACCTTTCAACATTAATCACTTAAGGCCCTCTAGCAAGTTATCTGAGGCGATCCCACATTTTCGAACAACGTGTCATAGTGTACATATTGTATAGTTTTGTACATTTACCAATCATTGTTGGAGTCGTTTTGTACTCCGTCCAAATTGAGAATCCCCCTGTAAATATATTCCCATAACCAAGTACACCTGACGCGACACGTTACACAGTTACAAATAAGCAATCTGATTAAAATCATCTCCTGAAAACTGCTTTGCTATAAATCATGCTTCCTGTGTTAACAATTTCTAAAAATAGTAATCAGGGAAAACTGTTATAGCTTATGTACGGTGTCTGCGAACCTTCTTCAGATCTAACTTTTTGTTAGATCTTTAGTGAGTTTGACAAATTACTATCCTGCAGTCTGTGGGCTAGAATTGTGGTTCTCATAAGTGCTTATTCGCACCAGGAAATACACCTATATCCTTTTGTAATAACACAGTAGTTCTATACAAGGCCCTCATTCCACGATGGTATGGACCGAATTTTGACCCCATTCCCCTCCCCAAATAAATATATTTTTGCCCTATTTCTAAAACAAATTCCCCTCTAAAGAATTTCTTGTGTGTTTTGTATGCCTTAAGCAGAAGACTCTTAACAATATCATTTTGAAATTGGCTTTTTTGCAAAATAGAATATGCAATATAATAACAATTTATGGGTATTTTTGTTAATAGAATATTATAAATAAAAATCTTTTTTATTTAAGCAAGTACATTGTTATTGTAAATGCTTTGATTGTTATAATCGATGACTGATCGAAAAGGGTTGTTCCATTATTTACGATGATCAATTATGATTTTTGTCTGATTAAGAAAACCTACAAAGTTGAGTGCTGATTTGATCAGTCAATTTAAAGATAATTTTTAGTATTAGCACACAAGAAGTAACTTAGCTGATTATTAAAGCAATTAAAAACAAAAACCTAAAGGCTTTATTTTGTTTACTGAGGTACCGTACATGTGTTGCTCTTTTTTACAAAAGTGAACAGAGAAGATCCTGATCAGATTGCATGGACATGCTGTCTTATCTGGATCTACACTGTTCGCCCACACCATTTGGATGTATGGAAGAAGTTTTAAGGAGATCAACCTGTCACTGGGTCAAATACCCGGTAAAAGAAAAAACTGAAAAATTAATTGTTTGCTTTACAAGTTTAACAAGTATTTTTGTAGCTTTTTGATCTTACAGTTTTACAAAGCAAGAAAAAGAGTCTTTAAGACATGAAAACAGTATGGTCTGTTTGTTCAAATGAGTTATTAAGATTGGTTTGAAACCTGTGCAATATACAGATGTATGAGGAGGGGGCAACCGTCATTCTCTTATCATGCTTTTAATAAATATTTATTTAAATTGAAAAAATGACTTTGTTTGATAAATTATATATTTTTCTTAAAGGACTGGGAATAGGAAACCAACAGGAAATTATTAGCCGTGCTGTTATGAACAATCAGCGGCCAGATATGACAAAGTTATTGAGTCAGTGTCCACAGGAAGTAAAAGATATGATCCGACTCTCATGGGATATGGAGCCTAATCGGAGACCGTCATTCAAAGGTTACATAATATTTCTTAATTCTTATTGTTTCTGTTATAAAGGTGCATGTATTAGAGCTGGCTAGAAGTCATTAAAACAACTGTTCCTTTTAGTGAAATAAAATATTAGTTACATTTCATCCTTGTTTCTTCCAGTCCAAACAGTCCACAGACTTGAGAAACCTTGTCTTTAAACTGGTTCAGCCAAAAACAAACTTAGATCTGTTTAAGGGTGGCTATCCCATTACATTACCATCGTGAAAGCTCCCTTTGAAATAGAAGATAACATGGGCAAAATGAATATTATAAATTACTGTATATCTAGTCAAGTTGCATTGTTTTCCTTCTTTTGAATGTTTTTGCTTAGTGCTATTGTCAAGAGGTTCCAGCTGATCTAGCTCAAAAGTCAAAACCTAATATGAAAACATCCAGTGAACCTTAACAGACATCCTGAAAGTTGCCAGACCGAAGGACCTGTCTGGTAGAATTAGGGCCAGTCAGATATTATTTCTTATATTATCAGACCAAATGTCAGACAAAAATTTGAACTTCTAATACTTGCTTATTCCTTTTAACATGTTTCGGTTTGACAGAATTTGTTTTGGTCAGACAGATTTTTGCATCTTGTCTGACCAAATGTCTGACTTATTTTTTCAACTTTTGGGAAGTCTGACCTATACTTGACAAACATCTTCCTGTTCAGAACCATTCACTGCATCAATTACCTGCCAGCTGTATAAACCAGTTATCTAATATACCAGTTGGCATTGGATGTATAAGATGATGTCAGTTGACATGGTTGATTCAAACGAGGATTATTTTCTAAATTTTGAAAAGTACACAGACAATACAATGTAGTGTTACTGTAGTGTTTGCTGGACTCAGTTTGATTTTTTCTGATTTTATTTTTTGTATTTTTTAACCTGTTACTCAAAGGGATATGATCTGGATTACATCCCATAATGGATGACCAGTGTAGATCTATGCAGTCTGCTCAGTATCTACACTGTTTGCTTCTTGGTCAGAAATAACAAGATGAATCTAAAAGTGAACTGTGTAGAACCTGATCTGACTGCAGGGTATTTAGGCTAATCTGGATCTAGACTTGTTTTACATGTGTTAAAAGACATATCCATGGAGAGGGTTACTGTGGTTGGGAGCAGGATTGTCCAGCAGAAGCCAGCTTTGAGAAAACACAGACTTCCCACACACACAACATAATTATCCTGCCTCGTTAAAAATTATTTTTAACAGAGCTAGATGTTCAATTTTTAGACAACTTAGACAAGACATGTAAACATGTAAAAGATATCAAGAATGATCTAAATGGTATGTGATGATACTTTTAACTATATTTCAGTTTAACAATTTTTCCTTTCTAATAACTTAATTACAGTTGAACAAGTTTTGTTTGTCTGTAATTTTACAATTCTATTTTCAGCTCTTGAAAATTACATCATACCATTGTTTAACAGAATGCTAATCCACATACCTGAATCAATAGCTCACATCAGAAATGATATGGTAAGTTTTTTATACCCCCACAAACGAAGTTTGAGGGGGTATATAGGAGTGAGCTTGTCGGTCGGTCTGTCAGTCTGTCGGTCGGTCGGTCGGATTCTTCGTTTCCAGATGATAACTCATGAAAGGCTTGACAGAATTAAATAATTTTTGGTACACAGGTTTATCGTCATAAGATACAGGTCAAGTTCGATTTTGGGGCTGGTGGGATCAGTGTCAAGGTCACTGTTACTAAAAATAGAAAAATGGTTTCCGGATGATAACTCATGAAACACTTCACAGATTTAATCCTTGTTTGGTAAATAGATGTAACATCACAAGGTACAGGTCAAGTTCGACTTTGGGGCTGGTGGGGTCAATGTCAAGGTCAGTATTACTAAAAATAGAAAAAGGGTTTCCAGATAATAACTCGTGAAAAACTTTACAGATTAAATCCTGTTTTGGTACATATATGTAATATCAGAAGATACAGGTCGAGTTCGACTTTGGGGCCTGAGGGGTCAGTGTCAAGGTCACTGTAACTTAAAAAAGAAAAATTGTTTCTGGACTATAACTCATGAAATACTTCATAGATTTAATTATTTTTTGGGACACAGATGTAACATAACAAGATAAAGATTAGGTTTGACTTTGGGGCCTGTGGGTTCAAGGTCAAGGTCACTGTTATTTAAACTTCAAAACTTCGTTTCCACTCAGTAACTATAGCTTGGAATGAGATTCTTAAATGAAATTTGGTGTATTGATGGTTTTTGTGAAGATGACTTTTGGGATTCAAGGCCTGTGGGGTCAAGGTCACTGTTACTAAAAATAGAAAATAAACTGTATGCTCAATAACTTTGGTTCAGAATGAGATATTGTGATGAAAATTGCTATATAGGTAGTGTCTGTGAAGACGAAACCTGGTATTGAAATTGGGCCTGATGGGGTCAAGGTCACTGTTACTAAAAATAGAAAAAATGGTTTCTGGATGATTTCTTATAAACAATGTTTGGCACACAGTTCTTAGATAAAAGTTAGATAAAGGCCACTGTTACTAACATATTTAAACCATTTCTGCTCAATAAATTTAGAAGGAATGAGATATTGTGATGAATTTTGCTGAATATGTGGCTACTGTGAAGACGACACTTTGGATTGAAAGTGGGGCACATTATGCCATTGATTCGAAGCATTCCCAGTTCAATTATCAAGCATACATGTGGGGGTATTTAATCACTTTCAGTGATAATTCTAGTTTTTAAAGTAGTTAAAAAATTATTCTTATGACCATCTATGTTTGGTTGTTAACAACCAGGGTAAGACTTGTTGTTCTGCTACAAGGAGTAAGACTGTAGTGGAACACATGGCAAGGCTGTTCGCTTTGCTATCCAGCAAAAGGCAGGTCGTTTGATGTCAATAATAAATTGTTGGTTAGGTACTAATGGTAAGACTGGTTGCATTGATATACAGGGTATGGTTGGTTGTTTTGAAACCCAGAACAAGGCTGGTTCGTTTTGATTCCTGGTGACTGTTGCTTTGAAATCCAGGGCAAGACTGGTTGCTTTGTTAGCCAGGGAAATACTGATTGCCTAGATAAACAAGGCAAGGCTGGTTGCTTTGACAGCCAGGGCAGGACTGGTTGCTTAGATAAACATGGCATGCTGGTTGCTTTGAATGCGAGGGTCAAGGCCGATTGCTTTGATACCCAGAGTAAGAATGTTTGTTTCGCTATCCAGGGCAAGACTGGTTGCTGAGATGGTAAAATTTGCTTAGGGTGTTTACTTTAAGTCTTATAGTTGAGTGTTTAATACAAAAGGGAAACCCAAAGATTTTTTTGTTCTCAATCTTGCAATGCTCACTTACGCCTAGTTTTAGTAGGTGTTATTAAATGCACATAACAGCATAAATCCCTGTGCAAAAATCTCAACATTCTCAAACAACCTAATAATTATGAGAGAGACCACAAGTTTATACAATGTGATCAATTTCTACAACAACACCACAAACCATAATTCATGAAAATCTTTATAATCAGAGCTGTTATCTGGTAATAATCTTTTTTCATTTAAGTATGTATAAATTTTGTTTCAAAAACTGAATTCGTACAGGTTAATGATGTCAGTCAGCATTGACTTAAGGTAGTCTAACTGTAATGCTTTCCCGCGCATAAATTTGCGACGTCGTCAAACATCGGCTCGCTTTTGGTGACTTCCGACGCTACTCGTCAGAGCCGATAGTAATCGAAGCGACATCGATTATTGTCGACTGTTAGTGACAGGTAACCGAGTATTCCCGACATTCGAGAAAAATGCGCGGGAAATCATTACAGTTAGACTAACTTAATGAGAACAAAACAGGAAAAATACTTTGAAATACTTTGAAATATTTTCTTTATGTTCCTTATTTCCATAAGTCTTAAATCTTAAGGTCGTAGGAATGCCAATTCACTAAGGCTAAAAAAATGATGTTCCCAAATTTTGCACTGGTTACCAGTTGTACAAAGCATAAGGCAATGTAAACACGGGAAAAAACCAGACTGGTAAAATCTAAATTTTTCAATTGTACTTATTTTTACTATGAATTTGCTAATATTGAATGATTGTAACAAACTGTCCAGGTTTTCTAATTACATGTATGTGTAACATCATTCTGAACATTTTTTCAGTTGTTTTATTAAAAATTAAGGATACACTTTACAGCTCTAGTGTTTGATAATTGGTAAAATGAATGTGTGATCCGTGATTACTGATTGTTGTATTCTGGCAGGATCCTGATGATGAGAGGTACATTGAAACCAGTAATTTTGACACTACTGGAGGGGGAGTAGCAGTGGCCAATGGTATACCAGTATATCCTAGCTCACCAGATGGTCCCGCTGATAGTAAACCGGCAGGTGTCCCTAGTGATGGTGCTGAAGGTATTCCAGGCAAAGGTGATGCTGAAAGAGACACTGAAGGCTTAGATAGTAAACTTAGACAAGATGGTCTAGAATCTACTGAAAGAAGCTTTGAAGGTCTGGCAATAGGAACAAGAGATCATCACATGAAACATCCCTTCCATCAGAGAGCTGTCAATCTACCACAGCCTTTGCAAGAGGGTAGGAGCAGTAATGACCAGTCCAAAAATAATCCTTATGATCATGTGCCCATTGTTGAAACAGGTCAGCAAGAAACTGGGGGCGGCACACTAACAAATGATGCTCAACCAAGTGACAGCTTCTCAGGAATATTTAGCTTACAAAGTAAACGATACATTCCTGGAAATCAGTTACCACCTATAATTCATGGACAACCAGCTTTAGTTAGGACAAATGAGGACTCTTTTGGAATCTGTGGAAGACATCGAGAAGATGGAAATGGATTGCATAGAAGGAGGGATGAATCTTTTGGTATTGCTGTTAGATCTACAGATCCAGAACATGAGATGAACAGAGGACAAAGAGAACAGTCCCAGAACCAGCATCCAGGGCCAGCTCAAGAGAATGTGAACACTGGTTTTGGAAATCTGGTAGAATCAAATCCAGATCTCTTGAGAGAAATGATCAATCATCCAGAGGCTTTAGAGAATTATAATGGGTTGGTAACTAACTTTCTCTGTTTATAACATACAGATTTTGAAGCAAACTTTGTCTTATTGCTTTAAGATTTGGGCTTATTTCCGCATGGCTTATGTTTGTTGGCTAAGGATTTCAACCAATGTCCTGTAAATCTGGCTTGCTTCATTTCTGAAGAATTATACCCTTTCTATACCCTTCATCTTAAAACATTTTTCAAAGCTTATGTAAATTAAGTGTTTTACACCCATTTCAACTGTATCATGTGACTGGTACAAGCCAGATGCCCCCTCCACTACCTACACCTGTATCTTAAATAAAGCATTGTGGGGCAACACAGGGTCTTCCTTCACTTTAAGGTAGATATTGTATTGGGTGTGAAATCAAATCCATTGAGTATTCAAATAAACAACCTGTTGATTGCTCGTTAAACAAGCTCAGAAATATATTAAATTATTTATCTTAAAATTGAAAGATACTAACTAAATTAAAATCATAATTCCATGCCAAAAGGTTAAAGTCTGTCTGTCCATACATCCATCTGTTCATCCATTCATCTGTCTGTGCACCTGTTTGAAAAGTGATTTTAACAGATTTTAATTGTTACGACGTATCCAAGTGCATATTTTAGTCATGTTGTAGTTAGCCTGAACTATTGTCATTATATTGTTTATATCTATTTTCACAACATATAGAACATACAGAGAACATTTCTAAGTGCAAATCCTTCTAAATTGTGTAAGATATTTTCCTGAACATTGGCCAGAAGTATTGTTATGAAGTGCTCTAGTATATATCGTCTTGGTTAATTTGTGTCAAATTTGCCCAAGTTACTTTTCTCACATTAGTTTTTATGTTTCCCAAAATGCTGTCTTGCCCTTCGGTAATTCCATCATTTCACCTTCTCTTCTCAGTAACTGGAAAACAACAAATATGTTTACTTTGACTTGATTTGTGGTCTTAATTTATATGAATGTGTATCAGGAAAATGTGGCTTTGAATATATGTTAACACCAGTACTAGTGTCAGGTTGTATTACTACTGATTTCGATTTCAGATTTTGGCTTGCTGCCAAAACATCAAACGCTTGGCGTGGTGACTGATATTTTCGGGAAGTAGCAGCAAAATTTAATTGACAGAATGCTGTGCATAGTTAATCATGCCTTCAGGTTGCTTTACTAAAGCCAGGCCTTTTGTTATGCCATCAGTGTAACATGCATCATAAAAATCTTTAAAAAGCACCAGTTTCAGTTAAACTTCCACAAGCGTCAAAAATGTTATCAACAGCTACACCTTGTTTGGAAGAAGAACGCTGCATCATCTGATTGGTGCGGCAGTTCAAAAGTAGTCGCCTGACATACACAGAGATCTGCAAGTTTTGAAGTGTTGCAGTGCAACAAAAGTTTGTGGAGGTCACTCGCTGGGTCAAAATCTGTTTGAAATCGAAATCTGTAGTATCTTATGACTTGCTTTATTTTGAGCATCAGTGGTTATTAAAACATTCATAACTACAAAAACTGTGATTAGTTTTGCATGATATTAGTAACATTCACTCATTAGATTTCACACTTTATGAAAAGAAAAGACTTCAAATTCACTTTGTGACTTTTGGCCAAATCCATTTTATTCATAAGCCTTATTATGTCAGACATAGCCTCATATGAAAAACAGTTCTGTACACATCAGCTCTTTAGCCATATGCACTGTCATTGATTCAACTTAATGATGTGATTTCAATGACTGATGCCAGCCTTTTGAAGGCACCTTTTCCAAGAAATGAAGTGTTCTTCAAACAAAACACAGCTTTCTGTATAGGCTTATACATGTACTTTCAGTGGTTTGTTGAAGTAGTTTCACCCACTAATGTTGGAATTATTTTTTCAATTTTCTTATAGATGTGTCTGGTACTTCCATAACTGAAGGCCATGTAGTTTTCTCAATTTAAAAAATTGATCTTTTCTAATGATGTCTGTTCTCATTTTAGCCTTACTAGTCCTCCAAATAATGTAGAGTCTGCTAATGAAAGAACAGCTACTCTACAGACACCTGCGGTTGCTGCTGCTGGGGATGGAGTGACGCCAGTTCAGAGGACATTTTCTAACTCGATCTACGTCCCTCAGACAGCAGAGTTATTTAACAGCCCCCAGGCTTCACAGTCGGATGACGCACCCAATCATCATACACATGCTAGTGAAGATGTCCCGCCACAGGATTCTCAAGAAAATGCATATCAGGTTAATGGGATGGCACATCTTCCACCTCCAACGACACCAAATGCTGAGCTACCGGACAGTATTCAACAGCATCAAGAATCTAATAAGTATACTTATTTTGAACTAAGATTTAGTACAACCCTTATCTCTGTTTGTTAAGATCCACTGATCTGTAACCTGCTGTTGAAAATATTTTGATAATTTTCAGTTTCATTGATTAGATAGTAGAAAGGCAAAACAGGATGGCCCTTTACTACAGTCAAAATTCAAAATGCAGCAAGTAAAAATATGGAAGGCCTGAATTTCTGATTTGAATTTTTTTTCGAAATTGACAACAGGTTTCTATCTTGAATAAATATTATCCAGTCTTCATGAAACCTAAAATATATGTAAGTGGGCACAATAAGAAGGCCAAGTTTGATAGTCAGACAAGATTTATATCTGTGTGAAAAATTAGAATCGGCCAAACTTAGTCAGAAAATGCTTACCGGTATCTGATCTTTTTGAAACTTCAAATGAATGTCTTCCAGCAGAATTTGCTGGTTGAAAACCAGCTGAACCTTATCAGTTATGCCTGTTAGTTTTAGAAAATTGACAAATAAAAATTGTCCCAATTTTATCTTGAACAAATTTTATCTGACTTAATGAAACTTGAAATGAATTTTGTTTAGGCATAATGTCACAACCAAATTCATGTGCTGTAGCAGTCAGGTCTTTCCAGCAGTGCCAGAGTTGTGGCCCTTGACTACTGAATTATGATCAACATTTGGCATTGCTCAAACTCACATGCTCATTTCAACCAACTATATGCAAGAAAACGATTTGTTCTAGCCCTGTTTGTGCAGTTTGATGGGATATAACTTAACTTGTTTTTCTGGACTTTTGTCATATGTATTCTGCACTATGCCATTCAATCATTTTATTTTGGCAGGTATTCGTTTAATATGTGAAGAAAAAGTAACAATGTTTTTGCATACACAAACTAATCTGATGTGATTTTATATATCCATGATATAATGATTTTCCATACTGACACCAAACAGTAACCACACAAGAAAAAAGGGACAAGGTTAAGTTGTGTTCAGTAAAGCTCATTTCATATACTTTCTTTTAAGGATTGAATTGATATTCGATGATCTCCATTTGGGTATGGAAAACAGTTGAGTTGTTTAAAGTGTGTGAAGCCCGAAGGGCTTCACGCATACTTTAAACAATCCAACTGTGTTTCATACCCAAATGGAAATCATCGAATATCGATTCAATCCTTACATTTACACTCATTAAAAATCTCATTAACACAGAAATAACTAGAAGAATTTGTGATATTACGGCTTTTTCGAATGGCTGTTGGAACAGCTAGGTTGACGACAAAGTGAATGACGGCACGCTTTTTCGCAGCAACTCATGACAAAACGTGCGTGCACGGCGACGTCACACGTCATAACATTGTGCAACGTCCAATAAATTGTGAACGGTTCTACTATAGCCATGCCTTTTAAATTATTACGTCACACTGTTTACCATTGGAAATTATGATTCCTTAAATGAATAAGACTTCATCGTAGAGGACGAAGTTGAAGTGTAAATATTCCTTGATGGATTTAAAATAATGAGGTTGCCTAAAGTTAAAAATGGCTTTCTAGAATGAGCAAAATTCAAGCACTTTGTGTTTTCATATGATTCATATTTATGCGATTACCTGAAAGTAAGATATGCAAACATTAAATGCATAAGTAATTCTTGCACTCAATATGCAAAACATATTGTGGTGATTTTTTAGGTAACTGTAACAGTTGTAACCCAAGCTGCAGTATTTTCTGTATAAAGGTTTCTGTCGCCTGGTAGCAGGTAGCAGGCAGATAGTGATCCTATTGTCTGGCAATAGTGGCTTCCAGTAGTCCCCTGACTTTAACATGAAACTTAATGTTGCCTATAACTTTGAAAGTACTTGTCCTATTCACATACTATTTGGAATATATCATTTGCATGAAACAGGCAATCAGTGGTAACAAGAATAAGAACTCCTTGTTTCACTATATTTATATTCATTTTAAACCCGGCAAATATCATCTGCATGAACTAAGCCATCAGTGACATTTAAAATGATAACACCTTTTTCACTATTTTTTGAGTTATGCCCCTTTCAAATGCAATTCTGTAGAACAACAATTTCTAGTTTCTTCATGACATAATTGTTTATTTTGCAGGAACCTTGCTTCAAAAACAACAATGGGAGCAATAACAGTTGATCAATTTAGTGGTATGTGACCTGTTTATGATACAACTGCATTGATGAGAATGAACAGTGTAGACTTTTGGGGTGACTATGTCACATGTCATTGTCACTATGATTAACAAAAAAAAAATGATATTCAGTTTTAAAAGGCAAATTATTATTGATTTGCAGAGGGTAACAGCTAAATAGAATGAACGGCATATAAAGTCTAACATTTATGCACTTATAAGAAGACACAACTACGAACAGACAACCAAATGAATTATATCTAATAAACTTTGTTTTAAAACTTGTATCAATTATCATAGAAAAGTCAGTTTCATTTTTGTTATTCTCAAATAGGTTTGTTCACTTTGATTTGACAGGTGCTCCTGGGCAAAGTGCAGTGGCTAATCTGAGAACTATAAGACAGAATAATGATGTTACTGAAGAGGACAGACAGGGAACTACACCACCATTGCCACAGCAACCAACAACTGCTACTGCCAATACAGAACCTGGGGTGTTTCCAAGGCAACCAACAACACAGACTATCACTTTACAACCTAGGATGTTTCTCCAACCAGCTCAGCAATCCCATGTGCCTGGTCAGCCCAACAATTTTCAAACATCAACTGGTGCAACATTCTCCTGGCATGAGTCTGAGCAAAGCATGGCGGATAATATAACCAGTGCAAAACGGAGATCACAGCAGATTTATCAGGTATACTTGAACACAAACAAAATAAAAACAGGAATAACAAAAAAGATAGGTTAAACTTAATTAGGCTTTAGTTGTCTACTAAAGGATTGTATTATGTCTTTTCCTACGTCATACATTTTAGACAGAATTTGAGAATATAATCACTCTACGTAAACGGAAACCATTTTATTCTATGTTACTTATTCATGCCAAGCTTGTAGTTTTGATAATTTGAAGATTTTTAGGGTGTTCACACTACTGTCAACTTGAAGACATGATTTTGACAATGAAAGCAGGACTAAGTTGTGGTTACATGTTGTCAAAATATCTGCAGTGAAAATAGAAATAAGACGATACTCAGAAATGAAATCAAGTGTCACATAAATATTAATAATTAACTTCTATATTTAACAATGTTAGAGTCAACTAGTTACATGTTATCTTTTGTATTGTATTGTTTCTGCAGAATGTAATAAACCCTTTCCTCCATAGATAAACCTTTATTGCATGTGCGAACAGTTTAGATCCAGATCAGCCTGCACATCCGTACCGTCTGATCAGGATCTAAACTGTTCGCTTTATTTGTCAGGTTATTTTTGACCATAATGCGACCAGTGCAGATCCTGATCAGACGGCATGGATGTTAAGGCTGATCTGGATCTACACTGATCGCACATGCTTAAAAATGCGTATTTATGGAGAAAAGTGTTAATATTATTGTCTCACTAGGATCAAAAAGGGGGTTCTGCAGACAAGCCCAGGCCATTATCTGGTAGACCCAGTGGTTTTCAGTCAACAGAGAGGTCTACAAGAGCCGGGGCTATGGCTCAACCCATTACCATCTCACACAAACATGGTAAGAATGCATTAACACAGCTTTTGTTCTAAAAACTATTTCACAGGATGATTTTTCATGAACTTATTTATAAGATCAAGATAGTCCAGTATGTCTTTGTCTGTATCAGTAGAAAGAACTGGGTGTACACTTGCCGCAATGTGCTGAACCAGATAAATTATCCCTTTACTCCATATATATGAATTGTGTTCACTTTTTTGTCACAGATAACCTTATGTATCTAAAAGCATAAAGTGCAGATTTAGATCAAATGGAACAAATGTGCTGATTGATCTGGGCTGGAGGTTATAAAACTGAGTTTGGAAACCAGTCTCAAATCTCAAGCATCTGATTGGCTGAAATGGCCACCAGTCATTTCCATGCTCAGTCTTATAACCTTGGGCACTGGATTGACACTGTTCATCAGTGCAATAAAAGGCATATATATGCAGTGAAGGGTTATTCAGTTGCCTTAAGTTAAGCAATACAAGTAAATAATTTCTAGCAATGTAGGGCGTGTAGCTATATTGGTGACCAGCCGACTTTAAAACAATGAAGAAATAGAGACAATATAGTAACCTGAAAACAAAGATATGATAAAATAGATTCTTCAGCTATTCATGATTTACTATATCACCAAGTTTAGTGTTTTGATTGTATTGTAGCTGATATTTAACCAGGTTTTCTTTAGAAAAATCCTGGTTATTAGATTGGGGTATGTCGTTGGGCGGGCGGGCGGCTGGGCAGGCGGGCATCAACATTTTGTTAAGTTTTTTGTTAAAGTTGCGTTTTTCTCAGTAACCATTCAAGATACAACTTTGAAAATTAACATAGTTGTCTGACATATCAATGCCAATTATCAGGACAAGTTTCATAATCCCTGACTGTATTTTGACAAAGTTATGCCCCTTTTTCACTTAGAAATTTTGTTAAGTTTTTTGTTAAAGTTGCGTTTTTCTCAGTAACCATTCAAGATACAACTTTGAAACTTTACATACTTGTCTGACATATCAATACCAATTATCAGGACAAGTTTCATAATCCCTGACTGTATTTTGACAAAGTTATTCCCCTTGTTCACTTAGAAATTTTTTTAAGTTTTTTGTTAAAGTTGCATTTTTCTCAGTAACCATTCAAGATACAACTTTGAAAATTAACATAGTTGTCTGACATATCAATACCAATTATCAGGACAAGTTTCATAATCCATGACTGTATTTTGACAAAGTTATGCCCCTTTTTCACTTAGAAATTTTGTTAAGTTTTTTTTGTGAAAGTTGTGTTTTTCTCAGTAACCCTTTAAGATACAACTTTGAAACTTAAAATAGTTGTCTGACATCTCAATACCATTTATCAGGACAAGTTTCATAATCCTTGACTGTATTTTGACAAAGTTATGCCCCTTTTTTTACCTTAGAAATGGTGTTAATTTTTTTTGTGAAAGTTGTCTTTTTCTCAGTTACCATTCAAGGTGTAACTTCGACCCTGTTGTAGCTGATGTTTTGATCTTACTGTAGTTGATGTTTTGATCATATTATAGCTGATGTTTTGATCATATTGAAGCTGATGTTTTGATCATTTTGAAGCTGATGTTTTGATCATACTGTAGCTGATGTTTTGATCATACTCTAGTAGATATTTTGATCATACTGGAGTTGATGTTTTGATCATACTGTAGCTGATATTTTGATCATACCGTAGCTGATGTTTTGATTATATTGTAGCTGATGTTTTGATCATACTGTCACTAACGTTTTGATAAAATTGAAGCTGATGTTTAGATCATACTGTAGCTGATGTTTTGATCATACTGTAGCTGATGTTTCCACCCTTTTGTAGCTGATGTTTTGATCCTGATGTAGCTGATGTTTTGATCATACTGTAGCTGATGTTTCGACCCTGTTGTAGCTGATGTTTTGATCTTACTCTATTTGATGTTTTGATCATATTATAGCTGTTGTTTTGATCATATTGAAGCTGATGTTTTGATCAATTTAAAGCTGATGTTTTGATCATACTGTAGCTGATGTTTTGATTATACTGTAGCTGATGTTTTGATCATACTTTCACTGACGTTTTGATAAAATTCAAGCTGATGTTAAGATCATACTGTAGCTGATGTTTTGATCATACTGTAGTTGATGTTTTGATTATACTGTAGCTGATATTTTGATCACACCATAGCTGATGTTTTGATCATATTGTAGCTGATGTTTTGATTATACTGTCACTGACGTTTTGATAAAATTGAAGCTGATGTTTAGATCATACTGTAGCTGATGTTTTGATCATACTGTAGCTGATGTTTCCACCCTATTGTAGCTGATGTTTTGATCCTGATGTAGCTGATGTTTTGATCATACTGTAGCTGATGTTTCCACCCTATTGTAGCTGATGTTTTGATCCTGATGTAGCTGATGTTTTGATCATACTGTAGCTGATGTTTCGACCCTGTTGTAGCTGATGTTTTGATCTTACTGTAGTTGATGTTTTGATCATATTATAGCTGATGTTTTGATCATTTTAAAACTTATGTTTTGATTATACTGTAGCTGATGTTTTGATCATACTGTCACTGACGTTTTGATAAAATTGAAGCTGATGTTTAGATCATACTGTAGCTGATGTTTTGATCATACTGTAGCTGATGTTTTGATTATACTGTAGCTGATGTTTTGGTCATACTGTCACTGACGTTTTGATAAAATTGAAGCTGATGTTTTGATCATACCGTAGCTGATGTTTTGATCATACCATAGCTGATGTTTTGATCATACTGTAGCTGATATTTTGATCATACCGTAGCTGATGTTTTAGTCATATTGTAGCTGATGTTTTGATCATACTGTCACTGACGTTTTGATAAAATTAAAGCTGATGTTTAGATCATACTGTAGCTGATGTTTTGATCATACTGTAGCTGATGTTTCCACCCTATTATAGCTGATGTTTTGATCCTGATGTAGCTGATGGTTTGATCATACTGTAGCTGATGTTTCGACCCTGTTGTAGCTGATGTTTTGATCTTACTGTAGTTGATGTTTTGATCATATAATAGCTGATGTTTTGATCATATTGAAGCTGATGTTTTGATCATTTTAAAGCTGATGTTTTGATCATACTGTAGCTGATGTTTTGATCATACTGTAGCTGATGTTTTGATTATATTGTAGCTGATGTTTTGATCATATTGTAGCTGATATTTTGATCATACTGTAGCTGATGTTTTGATCTTACTGTAGTTGATGTTTTGATCATATTATAGCTGATGTTTTGATCATATTATAGCTGATGTTTTGATCATATTGAAGCTGATGTTTTGATCATTTTGAAGCTGATGTTTTGATTATATTGTAGCTGATGTTTTGATCATACTGTAGCTGATATTTTGATCATACTGTAGCTGATGTTTTGATCTTACTGTAGTTGATGTTTTGATCATATTATAGCTGATGTTTTGATCATATTATAGCTGATGTTGTGATCATATTGAAGCTGATGTTTTGATCATTTTGAAACTGATGTTTTGATCATACTGTAGCTGATGTTTTGATCATACTGTTGCTGATATTTTGATCATACTAGAGCTGATGTTTTGATCATTATTAGCTGATATTTTGATCATACTGTAGCTGATGTTTTGATCATATTGTAGCTGATGTTTAGATCATACTGTAGCTGATGTTTTGATCATTTTGAAGCTGATGTTTTGATCGTACTGTAGCTGATGTGTTTATCATACTGTAGCTGATGATTTGATCATACTGTAGCTTATGTTTTAAGCATAATGTAGCTAATATTTTGATCATATTGTAGCTGATGTTTTGATCATATTGTAGGTGATGTTTAGATTATACTGTAGCTGATGTTTTGATCATATTGAAGTTGATATTTTGATCATACTGTAGCTGACGTTGTGATCATATTGAAGTTGATGTTTCGATCATACTATAGCTGATGTTTTGATCATATTGTAGCTGATGTTTAAATCATACTGTAGCTGATAATTTGATCACATTGAAGTTGATGTTTCGATTATACTATAGCTAATATTGTGATCATATTGTAGCTAATGTTTTGATTATACTGTGGCTGATGTTTTGATCATATTGTAGCTGGCGGAGGGTTTACAACCATTACAATGGACCCAAATTTAGACTTTCCACCAAATTTCCAAGTTGGAAACAACAACTATATGGTGGTCGGAGGAAAAGACAAAAGAAAATCAGCAGACAAGAAGAAAACAAAAAAATGCCGCCGGTCACAGTTAACAAGTATGTTATCTCCCTTGTTAACACTCCTGGGTCTGTAACCTTTTATTTAGATACAGTTATTGTTTTAAAGATATCTTTTTAAACTATATCTTTCTTTAGAAAATTAAAATTTAATGATAAAAACAATATACACATAAAACAACTTCCAGCTGGATCCCCTTATTTGAATTTTGTGTAAAAGGACTAAAACCTTTCCAAAATGATACAATGTACTTAAATCGCATCATTTCTGTTTTGCCTGACTAGTCGACATGTAGTGATTACTTTCGTTGACATCGGTGGCGTCGACGTCCGAGGCGTCGGGATTTCCTTGTCCGAAGCCTAATTTTGTCACCATAGGTTTAAATGACTCCAAACTTGGTATGCTTGTGTCTGGCAATGAAACAATTGTGCCATCTGATTAGGATTTGTACTGTTTGCTTTCTGGTAAGAAATAACCTAATAAATTTAATAAATAAATTTAATGTGCCAGCTGATCTTGTTCTGCACTGTTTGCCAAATAATAAAGGTGTATATATGCAGAAAAGGGTTAATGAAGGCATCACTAACATTGCAAAAGGTAAAAACTTGCTGAAGTTTTAAAAATGAATTTTAGGGGAAATACCCAGTAGTCATAAAAATAGACAGTATACTTAAGGGTCGCAAACATTTCAAATGGCGAAAACTGGTTAAAATTTCAAAAAATGAATGTTGGGAAAATACTTATTGCTACCTAGATTTTAGTGAAGAAATGTATTTATATAAGTATGTACTAAGCACAATTTAGTATGTTTGCAAGCACAATTTAGTCTAATTCATTTTTATAATTACTAAGCACATACTAGAACAAAAGAAAAATCTTTTGCATGAGAACTCTGACATTATTGGGCAATATACTAAAGAAACCGACACCTGAAATATGTATATGCTGGTCTAAATTGTTTAGTGGCACTCTGTCAAAATAATGTTAGGGTTTCCAAGAAATTCAAGGAAAACTATTTTTATGACTACCAACTATTACTTTGGCACATGAGACATGTATCAGTGAAAACAATTTTGTTGTATTGTTTTCAAAATTATGTAGTTTAAATGTCTATTGCAGCATCAGAGGCTGAGCTGACTATGGACAATATAGATCTGGTTGCCGTGGAGATTGGTAAGGATTGGAAGAGATTGTGTAGAGAGCTTGACATGTCAGAGGCTGATATTGAACAGTTACAGTTTGATTTCCATGTCAGCGGACTCTATGAGGTGTGTACTTAACTGCATGGTACTTTGTGTTGCCTACAACCCTAAGCAGATATAGATCTAGGACTTTGTCTGTTGTCTGGTGTCTGCTTAGGTATCATCTTCCAGTAGACCTGTGCCCAAGGTTATAAAACTGAGCATGGAAACCAGTCTCAAATCTCAAGCATCTCACCAGTTGCCATTTCAGCCAATCAGATGCTTGAGATTTGAGACTGGTTTTCAAACGCAGTTTTATAACCTTCAGCCCTGAAATGTTAACCTAAACCATTTGTTGCTTATCACTGACATACCATTTGTACTATCAACACTGAAATCATCTGTAATCTACAAAGCTATTTCTGACAGCAAGAATGATAACTTCTGATTGACACATTTTTTAAAATTATGCTTCCTTTAATCTTACTATTTTAAATCTGAAACTTAATACTTGTATTTCAGTTGTTTAAGAATGTAAAAGCATTGCAAGGAAATTTTAACAAATATCTAAAAATGAACAATAAATAATAAATAATTGAACATGAATTCTTTCTTCAATACCTACATTTAAATTTCAATTTGGCCTGCAATATTCTTTTAAGAACCAATCGCTTACTTTTCAGATATTTATCGGATTTTGTTACAATTTATGTAACATTTCTTAACACATATTGATGATCAAAATTATGAGTTACTTGTCTTTTTTCTTGTGTTTGAATTGTTATAGATATCATGATAATAAAAAGGACTACATTTCATCTTTGTGATCTGTTCCAAAGAACATTAATATTTACTTGTTTTCTTGTTGCAGATAATGTATCAGGGAATTCAGCGCTGGATCCAGAGAAATGGACGTGTGGCAACAGTTAGAAAAATGGCAGAGGCATTATGGGAAATCGACAGAGATGACATTGCTCTGCGGCTGAAGGATAATTGAAACAATCATCAGTGCTAGATATTTACATTTCTTATTATGTTGATGAATTATGATACTGCAATTGTCCAAAAGACCTGGTGCACACAGACCTGGATAGTTTGACCAAAGCATTCAACTAGATTATGTAAAGTCTTGTATTTCATATGATTCGAGTCATAACAGATAGGATGCTAATAAAAACTCAAATAATTGGTTAATCCTTCCCTCATATAAACACATTTTTATGCATGTGCAACCAGTGTAGATCCAGATCAGCTGGCATGTTCATGCAATCTGATCAGGATCTGCACTGGTTCCACTTTTGTCAGAAATAATCTAACAAATCAAAAAGTGATAACAAATCAAAAAGTGAACAGTTTAGACCCTGATCTGACGGCATGGATGTGCCGGCTGATCTGGATCTAAATTGTTCACCCATGCAATTAAGGTGTATCTATGGAGGAAAGGATTCAGATAGAGTTGATCTCGATCATATAACATTGAATATTTTGCCTCAAGTTTGTTGGATTCTTGGCTGTTCTTATACTTGTGCCCCTTAAAGCTGTGCAGTTTTTCTGTTGTCTTAATAACTGATTTGACTGGTATCTATGCAAACTACCTTTTCAATACTGAAGATATGCCAAATACCTGAAAATATACTGAGCCAAAATGAAAACTTTACAAAATTAACATGGAAAACTCCAATTACAATAATGGTTCAAGTAAATGCGAATATCTGGAGGAATTTGATCACCAATATGTTTGTCTAAGAAATAGTCAGTTCAAAATAAAAAAAATTATGTTGGTTAAATATTAAGGAAATACACGAAAAACTTATAAGGTGTTGGCAAATAAAGAGTTGGATTTGGGTCATTTTTTTTTAATAAAAAGAGAGGCAATTTTCAAAATGAATATTTAAATAACTGTATCTTATTTCTTTTTCACCAGTGAACTTAAATAATTGTGTGTTTCCTTCTGTACATGCCATAAACTTCTAAATTTGAGTCTTTTGACAGTCAAAAAATGTTTGTTTACAAATATCAATCACATCATAATTTAGGAAAGAGGAGATAACTTTGACCTCTGTGAAAAAATAACAATATCTTCATGCTTTATCAAATGTTCAGATATGTGCAAATAAAACCAATTAAATTAAAGATAAAATATAACATCTCTAAACAAAGTCTTTGAATTTAAAAAAAATGTAAGTTTTCATTTATGTTCGGTATAGTTTTGAAGGCTTAGATAATTATGTTATAGTTTTATGTGCAAGGGCTTGATTGTAAAAATATATATATGCTATAATGATTGTCAATTTAGAAATGCTCCACCTACTTATATTGATGTTGATTATGAGACAGATAATCAAAGAAGATGCATGGTGATTGAAATTAATCTCAGCACAGCTGGCCAAAATGTTTATGTCCCACAATTGAATTTTCTACTATTTTATGTTAATGTTATGTCTGTGTTTAATTGATTTTATCCAAAGTTATATAAACATACCAAAATAAACCCACACAATTGATTGCATTTTTCCAACATTAATTTTAATTGAGTAAACAATCACAGTATTATAACATGACTAGGTAAACATTTAATTGCTTGACTCTTGGTGCAATGTCTGATTCATCAAGTTTATTAAATATTCCTAAAAAAGCAAATGAATGAATGAAATGATCCTTGTTGTTACTGTGCACTGTTAGTTTATGAATTTATAGTGCCTCTAGCTGGGAGCGAACCCGCACAGTCACGGCGACAGCGCATAGCCCTACAATTCCGGCGACGCAACCAATTGAGCTAACTGGGACAACCCCCAAAAAGGTTGATGGGATAGCCCTGATATTCCTAACAATCACTGCATGACATCTGTAATGGGTTATTTTACTGATAACAGTACTGACTTTATGTACTAAAAGTCTTTAAAGCCACAATAAACTTGCCAAAACGTTTTTTTTTCATTGTGAAAATTAATTAACCACGTTGACCCTTTTCAAAAGAAAGCATAAATGACCAACTATTTATGTCCTCAAATAATCCCCAATCATTGAGACCCGGTCGGAATAGTATTTTTGTAGCCCACAAAATTACTTTTTTCAAGTTTTTTCAAGTTTTTATTCAGCTCTCGGCAAAGTTATGCCTTTGGCTCATGAAACAGTCATACAAAATACAGCAATCACATAAACTATCACAAATTAGCGGCACTAACAACATGCATACATACAATATACAAACATTTTAGCGATAAATATCATGAATTACAATACAAGGAACAGTTACACAATTTCAAGGATACAAGAACGTGTTTTAAAAGCCTCTCTTAAGAATTTACATATGTTTAGAATAGTACACTTATTTTTAGATGACATTAGTGTTACAAATCTGTTTTTGGTAGGCCATGATGTTACCTTAAAATATTTTGACCTAATATCCGAATATCTGTTACAACATAAAAGAAAATGAAATTCAGATTCAACAACATTTTGAGTACATAACTGACAAATTCTTTCATTTCTGGTGGTTCCAGTATACCTGCCAGTTTCGATTGCAAGGGTATGTGAACATAATCTGAAACATGCCATTAATTTACACAACCTTTCGTTTTTAACTATACTAAGATAATCTTCAAACCCAAATACAGTTTTATACAATCTATAATATTCTAATTTTGACATAGAATTAATACCTTCATTCCAGTTTTGAATAAACTGATCTCTAATGCGCTGTTATAGTATTGGATAATAGTTAGCTTGAACGTTAAATTCATTATGTAAAAATGGGAATCCTAAGTTGTTCACAAAATCAGACATTCTTTTACTCCAATTATTATAATTAGAGTTTACTTGATCAGTATATATATTACAAATAGGAGAGTGAACGTTCTTTTTTATTTTTAGCCAAAATTTAATTGCCCTTTCTTTTGCTACCAAATAAAGCGGAAATCTTCCCAGTTCACCATAAACTGCGTAGTTTGGGGTTTGGGCTTTTACACCTAGCAAAGATTTACAAAACTTAATATGTATTTTTTCAATGTCTTTGAAATTATATACTCCCCAAACTTCTGATCCATATAGCAAGATTGGTGCAACCATGCAATCAAAAAGGTATAACTTGGTTTTAATGTCAAACTTAACTCTTTCGAAAAGGGATAATAAACTGTAATAAGCTTTTAATGCCTGATCTGATAGGGCTTTTGTAGCGTGAATCATATTTCCAGTGTAGTGAAATTTAATACCTAGGTAGGTAAAACAATCTACCTGCTCAATAACATTTCCGTTTATAAAAATTTCAGCACGGTAAGTCTCTTTTCTGCTTTCAAAAACACAAAGTTTAGTTTTAGATACATTAATTGTAAGTCCCCATTTCTGGGAATACTGCTGTAAATGATCAACTTGTGCTTGTAGACTCAAAGGATTGGTTGTAAAAAGTACAATATCATCTGCAAATAGGATTAAATACATGGAAAGTAGTTCGATATCAGTGTCAGATAATTCATTAACATTAATATTTTTAACAATGTCATTTATAAATAAAATAAAAAGCAAGGGAGATAATGGCTCCCCTTGTTTCACACCAAGGGTAACATCGAAAAATTCTGACATATTAAGATTCGAGCCTATTTTTACACATGCTTTTACATTTTTATATAACGATTTAATCATGTTAAGCATTTTGCAACTAACACCAGCTTCGACCAATGCTTACTAACCAATGTTTATAATCACTCGGCGAAAAGTTATCGGGTTTTTCCGTAAGTGGGCCGTAAGAACGAAGTGACGTCATTCTGTATAATTAGCGACCTTCGCCTGCCGAGAGTTGCCGAAAATCAGCTCGGAAAGATTCGCTCTTTGTTTTGTAAACAAAATAAACGATCCGAAAAACGCCCAAAACATGCTGTAAATCAATAAGATAATACCCTTTTCTTATTGTAAGGTTTATTTTTTGTGTTATTATTCATACAGGTGAAATCTAAAATGTTTTGGTTGATAAAAAATATGCTGTTTGGCAAGTTTATTGTGGCTTTAAGTTTGACAATTTGAGTATTCCAAACATTTGATTTGAATCGAGGATACTGAATATTGAGCACTGCGTGTTCATGGTACACATGACACATTTACAATATATCCAGTCCAAGTTGACACTAAATATCTGTATCATATCAGCCACACCTTGCGAACATGTGTTTTTGAGGAGTTGATGAATTCCTTTTAATAGCATCATGAAGATCAGCAGACACCATTGCTTTTATGCATTTAGTTATAAACAATATAATTAGCTATACTAATCAAATAAATAACTTCAAAGACACATTTTGGCATGGAACAACTCAGTTGGTGAGACCACACTGTATACATTTTGTTATTTTATGTCTGTTAAGTATTTTGTATATAATGTAAATTATTTAAAATAAACTGTGAACTCCTATATAATAACAAAATATGTTTTTGTACATAATTTAATTGATCAATTATTGTTTTGGATTCTGTTGATGGCTTACATTGGATTATTGCAAGGAAATGTAGTTTTCTATCATCATTTGCAAATAAAATGAGAACTATTTAATGGGACTGTTTATTCTTAAAGGATTTAAGAACTATCATTTATCACATTAAAATATTGCCTTAGAAAAAATATAAATGCTTACAATAAACCACATAAACAGTTAAAACAAGTTGAAGAAATATAAGCATTATCAGTTATCCTTGGTACAATATTGTGGCAGATGTAAACAAATACAAATTTAAATTTAAGATGAAAGTCGAGTTGAAAATTTTGATTAGATGTCAAACTTAACATTACATCGAAGTACTTTAACAATAACATGCAAGTAATGTCACATAACAGGAAAGATATACACTCAACCAAAGTTCTAATTGGTCATTAATTGTATCTGTTTACAATGTATGCTAGTTTCGTTTCTTCCCTACGTCAAGAGAGGTTGTGGAAAGAACTGTTTATACCCCTGCATACAAAGTATAGGAGGTATATATAGGAGTCATCATCCGGTCGGTTGGTTGGTTGGTTGGGCGGTCTGTCTGTGGCACTTACAGCGTCAACAGTTTTCAAAATATCGACTTGAAACTTTAAACATATGTTCGTGAGTACATTTGCGCAAATTTTTTTCTCATGTGGATCAGTCCATTATTTTTCGGAGGGGAGCACGATTAAACAAAATCTTGTGACGCGAACTACTTCTACAGTTTTTATGCCCCCGCCATGTAATGGCGGAAGGGCATATAGTGTTCACCCTGGCTGTGGGTGTGTGTGTGTGTCAGTGTGTGTGTATGTTCGAAAATCGTGTCCGCTCTGTAACTTTGTTATTTCTTATTGGATTTTAAAATAACTTGGTATGAATGTTCACCATATGAAGACGGTGTGTCGCGTACAACACCCATGCCTGTAGGTTCAAGGTCAAGGTCACTGTTACTAAAAATAGAATTTTCTTGTCCGGGCTGTAACTTCCTTATGAATGGAGGGATTTCAAAATAACTTGGCACAAATGTTTACCATGACAAGGCGGTGTGTCGCGTACAAGACCCATGCCTGTAGGTCCAAGGTCAAGGTCACTGTTACTTAAAAAGAATTTTGTTGGAAAAATCTTGTCCGCTCTGTAACTTTGTTATTTCTTATTGGATGATAAAATAACTTGGTATAAATATTCATCATATCAAGACGGTGTGTCGCATACAATACCCATGCCTGTAGGTCCAAGGTCAAGGTCACTGTTACTAAAAATAGAATTTTCTTGTCTGGGCTGTAACTTCCTTATGAATGGAGGGATTTCAAAATAACTTGGCACAAATGTTCACCATGACAAGGCGGTGTGTCGCCTACAAGACCAATGCCTGTAGGTCCAAGGTCAAGGTCACTGTTACTAAAAATAGAATTTTCTTGTCCGGGCTGTAACTTCCTTATGAATGCAGGGATTTCAAAATAACTTTGCACAAATGTTCACCATGACAAGGGGGTGTGTCGCGTACAAGACCCATGCCTGTAGGTCCAACGTCAAGGTCACTGTTACTAAAAATAGAATTTTGTTGGAAAAATCTTGTCCGCTCTGTAACTTTGTTATTTCTTAATTGATTTTAAAATAACTTGGTATAAATATTCACCATATCAAGACGGTGTGTCGCGTACATTATTTTTACTTTTTTTTTATGCCCCCGCCATGTAATGGCGGAAGGGCATATAGTGTTCACCCTGGCTGTGGGTGGGTGTGTGTATGTTCGAAAATCGTTTCCGCTCTGTAACTTTGTTATTTCTTATTGGATTTTAAAATAACTTGGTATGAATGTTCACCATATGAAGACGGTGTGTCGCGTACAATACCCATGCCTGTAGGTTCAAGGTCAAGGTCACTGTTACTAAAAATAGAATTTTCTTGTCCGGGCTGTAACTTCCTTATGAATGGAGGGATTTCAAAATAACTTGGCACAAATGTTGACCATGACAAGGCGGTGTGTCGCGTACAAGACCCATGCCTGTAGGTCCAAGGTCAAGGTCACTGTTACTAAAAAAGAATTTTGTTGGAAAAATCTTGTCCGCTCTGTAACTTTGTTATTTCTTATTGGATTTTAAAATAACTTGGTATAAATATTCATCATATCAAGACGGTGTGTCACATACAATACCCATGCCTGTAGGTCCAAGGTCAAGGTCACTGTTACTAAAAATAGAATTTTCTTGTCTGGGCTGTAACTTCCTTATGAATGGAGGGATTTCAAAATAACTTGGCACAAATGTTCACCATGACAAGGCGGTGTGTCGCGTACAAGACCCATGCCTGTAGGTCCAAGGTCAAGGTCACTGTTACTAAAAATAGAATTTTCTTGTCCGGGCTGTAACTTCCTTATGAATGCAGGGATTTCAAAATAACTTTGCACAAATGTTCACCATGACAAGGGGGTGTGTCGCGTACAAGACCCATGCCTGTAGGTCCAAGGTCAAGGTCACTGTTACTAAAAATAGAATTTTGTTGGAAAAATCTTGTCCGCTCTGTAACTTTGTTATTTCTTAATTGATTTTAAAATAACTTGGTATAAATATTCACCATATCAAGACGGTGTGTCGCGTACAATACCCATGCCTGTAGGTCCAAGGTCTAGGTCGCTGTTACTAAAAATAGAATTTTCTTGTTTAGGCTGTAACTTCCTTATGAATGGAGGGATTTCAAAATAACTTGGCACAAATGTTCACCATGATAAGGCGGTGTGTCGTGTACAACACCCATGCCTAAAGGTCAGAGGTCAAGGTCACTTTTACTTAAAATAGAATTGTGTTATAAAAATCTTGTCTGCTCTGTTACTTTGTTTTGTCTTATTGGATTTTAAAATAACTTGGTAGAACCTAGAAGCCTCGATTTGTTTCTTTTATCTCTGTCATCGTGTTCTTGCTGATTTTACTCCAGGTGCTCTGGTCTCTGTAAGATCATTGAGTACCCGCCCTTTGGCTTTGCAATGCTATAAAATTCTTATGTTTATATGTTTGTATGCTTTTGCATGCAACATTGTTGAGCTGATGGGTGGGTTGGAGTTATTTCACCAAGACAATTTGTACTTGTTTTGTGATACGAGAACCTGTTGGGGCAAGTGTGAGGTTGGTGCACCCTAGAACCTGGTTTAAACCCCCAGTGGCAATTTGTTTTGCCACTGACCGTTCCAAGGCGGTAACCCCTCCGGTTCTCACTTCCGTTATTTGTTTGTGGCGTCCATTTTGAAACTGATTTTTGTAATACCATGCTCTCTTTTCCTCTCTACTTTTTGGCTGTGTGGGGAGGCTGTGTATGCTGGATGTGGCCATTCCTGATATGCATATTTCATTTTTTTTATATCAAGTGATGTGTTGTTTACAATACCCATGCCTGTAGGTCCAAGGTCAAGGTCAAGGTCACTGTTACAAAAAATATAAATTTCTTATACTGGCTATAACTTTGTTATTAACAGAGTGATTTCAAAATAATTTGGCACAAATGTTCACTATGACAAGGCGTTGTGTTGAGTACAATTCCCATGCCGGTAGGTCCAAGGTCAAGGTCACTATTACTAAAACCAGACTTTTC
Organism: Corbicula japonica; assembly: GCA_038501625.1. Classification (NCBI taxonomy): domain Eukaryota; kingdom Metazoa; phylum Mollusca; class Bivalvia; order Venerida; family Cyrenidae; genus Corbicula; species Corbicula japonica. The sequence continues at coordinate 3,772,317 of JAZAYU010000053.1, forward strand.
TTGTCTGGGCTGTGAGTTTGTTATTACTTATTGGATTTTAAAATAACTTGGTATAAATGTTCACCATGACAAACATGCATAGCGGGGGCATTCGTGTCCTATGGACACATTTCTAGTTAAGATATTGACGTAAAACTTTATACATGTGTTCGGCATGAAGTGTAGATATGCATGACACATTTTTCGTGTGGTCAGTCCATTACTTTTTGCAGGGACATGATTTAACAAAATCGTGTTATGCAAACTTCTACACTTACTACGTCAACAGTTTTCAATGTATCGACTTGATACTTTAAACATATGTTCGTTAGTACATTTGTGCAAATTTTTTTTCTCATGTGGATCAGTCCGTTATTTTTCGGAAAGGAGCATGATTCAACAAAAATCTTGTAACATGAACTACTTCTACAGTTTTTAAGATATTGACTTGAAACTTGATACATGTGTTCGGCATGAAGTGTTGATGTACGTGACATATTTTTCCTGTGGATCAGTCCATTATTTTTTGCAGGGGACATGATTTAACAAAATCCTGTTATGCAAACTTCTACGCTTACTACGTCAACAGTTTTCAAGATATCGACTTGAAACTTTAAACATATGTTGGTGAGTACATTTGCGCATTTTTTTTCTCATTTGGATCAGTCCATTATTTATCGGAACGGAGCATGATTCAACAAAATCTTGTGACGCATCTACTTCTACAGTTTTTAAGATATTGACTTGAAACTTGATACATGTGTTTGGCATGAAGTGTAGATTTGCGTGACATATTTTTCGTGTGGATCAGTCCATTATTTTTGCAGGGGACATGATTTAGCAAAATCGTGTGATGCAAACTTCTACAGTTTTCAAGATATAAGACTTTAAACTAAAATTGTATGTTCTGCATGAAGTGCTTATGTAAGCGACATATTTTTTGTGGATCAGTCCATTATTTTTTGTAGGGGAGCATTATTAAACAAAATCTTTTATTTAAAATCTTATGACGCAAACTACTCTCCAGTTTTCAAACTTTAAACATACGTTTGTGAGTAGATTTCCATGACATACTTTTTAATGTGGATCAGTCCATTATTTTTTAACAGGGGAGTATGATTCAACAAAATCTTGTGACACGAACTTCTTCTACAGTTTTTAAGATATTGACTTGAAACTTTAAACATATGTTCGGCCTGAAGTGTAGATGTGCGTGACATATTTTTCATGTGGATCAGTCCATTATTTTTTGCAGGGGACATGATTTAACAAAATCGTGTTATGCAAACTTCTACAGTTTAAAAGATATCGACTCGAAACCAAAATTGTATGTTTTGCATGAAGTGTGTATGTCAGCAACATATTTTTGTGTGGATCAGTCCATTATTTTTGATGGTGAGCATTATTTAACAAAATCTTTTATTTAAAATCTTATGATGCAAACTACTTCTCCAGTTTTCAAACTTTAAACATACGTTTGTTAGTAGATTTCCATGACATACTTTGTTTCATGTGGACCAGTCCATTATTTTTAGCAGGGGAGCATGATTCAACAAAATCTTGTGACACGAACTACTTCTACAGTTTTTAAGATATTAACTTGAATCTTTTAACATATGTTCAGCATGAAGTGTAGATGTGAGTGATCAGTCCATTCTTTTTTGCAGGGGACATGATTTAACAAAATCGTGTTATGCAAACTTCTACAGTTTTCAAGATACCGACTTGAAACTGAAATCATATGTTCTGCATGAAGTGCGCATGTTAGTGACATATTTTTTTATGGATCAGTCCATTTTTGGTTGGAGGGGAGCATTATTAAATAAAATCTTATGATACAAATTACTTCTCCAGTTTTCAAACTTTTAACATACGTTCGTGATTAGATTTGCATGACATATTTTTTTCATTTGGATCAGTCCATTATTTTTTAGAAGGGGAGCACGATTCAACAAAACCTTGTGACGTCAACTACTTTTACAGTTTTGTTTACATCCGGTGAAAACCCAAGTCGCTATTTTTAAACACAACTTTTGCAGCAAATTTTCAGGATTTCAATTATTTTTCAACTTTCACTCATGAAAGATGCAAACATCATTTCTGTATACTCTGACAAAGCAGTATTGCGGGGGTATTAATCACCTTCAATGATAGTTCTAGTTTTAGATAGTTATGACCAAATGATGTTTTTGATGTTTTGTTTCAGAATAATTAATTTCATATCAACAGAGGGGCGAAAGCTTCCTTGTTACAAAATTCGTCTATCAGTAATGAAACAAAGACTTGCTATGTAACCAAAATGAATTACCGGTATACTGATTGGCAGTCGACAATTTATTGTGAAGTTTCTGTTTCTGTTAATCTTTCAAGTGTTTGTTTTTGTTTTCTAATAAATTGCCGATGAATGTTACCTGCAAATCAATGGGGTTCAATCATGCTAGTTGGATTGGGTAATGCACACACACACTCACTTAGAAGAAGTATTTGTTCGAAAGTAGAGTTATTTTCAATATAAAAATTAGACCATATAATTTAAAACATTATTCTAAAAATACGTTGTGAACAGAACAGTGCTCCTAAGACTAACACAAGTGAATTTAAAAAACAAACGAAAATGTTTATTCATTTACAATACTAAAGATCATCTCAGCAAAAGTATAGCACGTCCAAAAGTTGGTTTATATGTTAAGATAATACTGAAATGAAAGCCAAGCTAAAAAAATCGAGAGTGACTCCAATCAGTGCCTAAGGTTATAAAACTGAGCATAGAAACCAGTCTCAAATTTAAAGCATCTGATTTAACAAAATCGTGTTATGCAAACTTCTACAGTTTTCAAGATATCGACTTGAAACTGAAATCATATGTTCTGCATGAAGTGCGCATGTTAGTGACATATTTTTTATGGATCAGTCCATTTTTGGTTGGAGGGAAGCATTATTTAACAAAATCGTGTTATGCAAACTTATACACTTACTACGTCAACAGTTTTCAAGATATCGAATACAAACTTTAAACATATGTTCGTGAGTACATTTGCGCAATTTTTTTTTCTCATGTGGATCAGTCCATTATTTTTCGGAGGGGAGCACGATTTAACAAAATCTTGTGACGCGAACAACTTCTACAGTTTTTAAGATATTGACTTGAAACTTGATACATATGTTTGGCATGAAGTGTAGATGTGCGTGACATATTTTTCGTATGGATCAGTCCATTATATTTTTGCAGGGGCCATGATTTAACAAAATCGTGTTATGCAAACTTCTACACTTACTACGTCAACAGTTTTCAAGATATCGACTTGAAACTTTAAACATATGTTCGTGAGTACATTTGCGCCAGTTTTTTTTCTTATGTGGATCAGTCCTTTATTTTTCGGAAGGGAGCATGATTCAACAAAATCTTGTGACGCGAACTACTTCTACAGTTTTTAAGATATTGACTTGAAACTTTTAACATATATGTTCGGCATGAAGTGTAGATGTGCGTGACATATTTTTTGTGTGGATCAGTCCATTATTTTTGCAGGGGACACGATTTAACAAAATTGTGTTATGCAAACTTCTACAGTTTTCAAGATATCGACTTGAAACCAAAATTGTATGTTCTGCATGAAGTATGTATGTCAGCGACATATTTTTGTGGATCAGTCCATTTTTTTTTTGCAGGTGAGCATTATTTAACAAAATCTTTTATTTAAATCTTATGATGCAAACTACTTCTCCAGTTTTCAAACTTTAAATATACATTTGTGAGTAGATTTCCATGACATACTTTATTTCATGTGGATCAGTCCATTATTTTTTAGCAGGGGAGCATGATTTAACAAAATTTTGTGACACAAACTACTTCTACAGTTTTTAAGATATTAACTTGAAACTTTAAACATATGTTCAGCATGAAGTGTAGATGTGCGTGACATATTTTTTGTGTGGATCAGTCCATTCTTTTTTGCAGGGGACATGATTTAACAAAATCGTGTTATTCAAACGTCTACAGTTTTCGAGATATCGACTTGAAACTGAAATCATATGTTTTGCATGAAGTGTGCATGTTAGTGACACGTTTTTTTATGGATCAGTCCATTTTGGTTGGAGGGGAGCATTATTTAACAAAATCTTATGACACAAACTACTTCTTCAATTTTCAAACTTTTAACATACGTTCGTGATTAGATTTGCATGACATTTTTTTCATTTAGATCAGTCCATTATTTTTTGGAAGGGGGGCACGATTCAACAAAACATTGTGACGTATACTACTTTTACAGTTTTGTTTACATCCGGTGAAAACCCAAGTCGCTATTTTTAAACACAACTTTTGCTTTACATGCACGTGGCGATAGCATTAGCTCACCAAATGACATCATTATTCTTATCCCTCTCGGAAGAATAACAACGTGCCCAGTACAGGTGACGGTCGAGTAGCTGTGTGCTTATCAACAGATTGTTAAAAAAATACTCAGAAGATGCTCGATTGTTTTTTTTTCTGACACAGAGGCAGCGTAGTAAGTAATATGTATGTAATTATCATGCAACTGAAATGGACTTGTATCGGTAGGCGGATATAGTCCTAAGATTGGTTTCGTTAGCATTAGCTCTCCAAATGACGTCATTATTCTTATCCCTCTGGGAAAAATAACAACATGTGCTTGGGTGAAGGTCGTGTATCTGTGTGCGTAAAATTAAATAATGATTGTAAAACAATACTTAGAAGATGCTCGATTGTTTTTTTCTTACGCAGAGACTGCGTAGTAAGTAATATGTATGTAATTATTATGCAACTGAAATGGCCTTGTATCGGTAGGCGGATATAGTCCTATGCCGCGAGAAAATTTTATCTCGGACTACACAAAATGAAATTAGGTCTACATCAGAATATGCCGTCCAATGATGTACTTTGGAAACTAAAATGCGCACAAATTATGTAGATCTACATACTTTGTATTGGAGATATTTCTATTTAAAAAAAAAAAAAAAAAAAAAAAAAAAAAAAAAAAAAAAAAAAAAAGCAGAAATAAACAACTACCGTCAATTTCATAATTATTGATAATATCCATGCAGTTCAATAATTTTTGTTTATGGAGAATTTTCACTGAATTGAGAGGCATAGTTGATTAAGATAAATGACAATAAATGATAAACCTATGCCTCCAGATGTCTTAATTTTGTGTTTCAAAAAAGCCCAATGGTATATAAATTGCTATCTTCCAGAAGCTTCGGCCCTCTTGTCCCCCACCAGGGCTTCCCTGGACCTACCGGAGCCCTAGCAGCCCCTGGACCCCCAGCAAATTTTCAGGATTTCAATTATTTTTCAACTTTCACCCATGAAAGATGCAAACATCATTTCTATATACTCTGACAAAGCAGTATTGCGGGGGTAATAATCACCTTCACTGATAGCTCTAGTTGTATCTTGGAAACCAAACATTAAGTACTACTCACTGCAAGTCCAATTATAGTGAAGAAATAGTGTCCCGAGGATGTATTTATGTACTGTATACAATTTGAAGTATTTGTAAAAGTGTGCTTGACCTTGAATTTCTTGGTCGCGTTAACAGATTACAAAAGAATAAAAATGTTGATTTTATTCTTTATAATTTTATGTTCCTTAAAGGCACCTCACATATAAACTGCTAAAATAGTTTAAAAGTTGAAACTATCGGTTTAAGTGATATGTTTGTAGAATTTAACTTGCATAGATTAATCAGCTTAAACTTTATTTTTAAATGTTTAACTGTTTAAGTAATGACTGTGCTAACCGCATGACATATACCCGTAACCAGAAACAGGTTTACTTAGTGATTCATTTTATAATCCCGGTGATAAGCTGAAGAGAAAAAAAATGCGCATCGACGGAAAAATGTTTTACTTTCTAACAAAGATGGTTGCGTTTCCCATCAACACTAATACTCGTAATTAATCGTTTGATTTGAAGGATAACTCTTACATATCAAGTTTATTTCACGTTAACCTCATTGTCGACATTTACCGGTTCCATTACATGTGTATATGTATGCCCTATTTATCCGGATTTTTGTTATGGTGTTTCTGTTCTTACAAATTGCTAACTTGTCCAAAAAGGATGAATTCTGAGATACTAGCAGTATTTGCTGTCAGGTTGCTGGACAGATTGAGTTAAACGCTGACGTGTGTTTTAAACATTTTAACAAAATGAATGGAACTTTTATCATTGACTTTGTATATCTAAAATTTTGCTGGAAATAAACTTCAGGCATGTTTTAAGCGAGGGCTGTTAGATTAATAAGGACTTAGTTATTACGATTTCAATAATGTACTCAGAAAATTGAAAAAGTATCAACTTATCTATAGGCCCTATGAAATTTTGCAAAAAAAGGAGAAAACATTGAAAATGCTTTAATTGTGACAGTTAGCATTTCTGTAATCATTACAAGCAAATGAACTATTCTCAAAAGTCTACAATAAAGACTTATCTTTCCCTTTGTTATATTTCCAGTTTAGAAGGTTCTAGAGAGTTTATTAAAATTAAATCGGTTTCTTAAGTTCTTGTGGCCAATATATTACACACCACACCATTACTGGTGATGAATACAATGCCGTGATGAAACCGCACTAGAATGTCCTCCCTTTCAGTCAAAAATTTAGTGGTTTAAAATCCCTAATAAATTGTTATCTGATAGACAGTTTCTAAGTTCTTTGGTTGGTAGATTTTGTTTTTCTTAGAACATGTAAAAAACGAACAACGAATGTCAACTAATAAAATTTCGCTCCATGCGGTCCTTAAACAATAAAAATGTGCATACTTTTTTATTTTGCTGAGTATAGTGTGAAAATTTCGGATAGCTCAACACCGAAACCGGACATTAGCGAGTCATATTACAATAAAATTGCAATACACTCAGTGAAGCTGTATCAGAAATGAATTTGGATATGTTAGTACTGTTTATTTGTCTTCTGGCTATATTACATAAATGTAAAGGTAAGTTGGTGGGGAAAATACTTGGGAATATAATTAAATTTTGACGGGAAACTGGACACTTGACAAAACACTAGATAATATATATTAAATAATAAGTGTAATTGAATGGCTTTTAGTCGCCGTTTGTTTTACATGAATCGTTTAAATTATGTTTTGTTTGCCTGTAAACACACATGATACATACATTAAAAAAACCGTCCTACCCCATAAACCAAGTTTTCGGGTATGAGGAAGTGAGTTTGCGGTCTTTTAGTCCGTTGATTTGTCGTTATGTTGGCATATCTTGTCCGGGTAATAAGTCAAGAACGCTTTAGAAGATTTGAATGAAATTTATTACACTTGTGTAACATAAAAATGCAGGTCAGGTAAGGGCTGTCTTGTTCAGACTCCACCCCATTCTACCGAGGGATGGACGTGGAAATACAGCCCAAGATAGTTAAACGACGACGATTTTGCATTTGGATAAAAATTGCGGCTTCGGCAGTTATTTTGTAATGAAATTGATATGTTTTGCAAGGTAAGTGCCTTCATAAATCTTTCACTTTAAGTCCACCCCAGATGCCTAAGTTACCCGCGACACTTAGCAGATCAAAGGTTACCAGCATGATATTTTACAGCGCTCTGCAGGCCTGGTTGATCATTAGGGGAGACCGGGGCTAGTACGGCCCCATTTTTATTATTAATGAATTCATAATGTAATTCACAACAATTTTTTAAAAAAAGTTAAGAAATTATATGGGCTTTATTTCCCTTGAACTTTAAAGGACGTTTTTCTTTCAAAGAAATGGTAATTCGTTTTCGAAGTAATAAGATCAAACCGGCCAAACTTGCCCCGATGCGGGGCAAGTTTGGCTACCCCCGGGGGCTTCTTCGGCATTCGGACAGATTTTTTAAAATTATTTTCATGTAGAATGAAAAGTATAAGAGACATCATGTATATACTTTATATATACTTGTTGTGTAATGTACGTATATAAATCAATGTGATTGCATGTCCATATAGTATGTACGAGCACAGGAACCTTAATGTTCATCAGAAAACATCAAGTCACCACATATACGATGTTTCACTCTATATATGCCTATATTTTTACATAGGCATATATGGTAAAATGTCATTTATTTGATATTCCGGTGTTTTTCTGTTGGAAATTTAGGTTTCTGTGGTGCGTTAACGTATATATGTTCGTGTTTGTTGTTGTTGTAATATTCTAACTCCTTTCAACAGACGTTTTCTGTCTCGAAATAGCTCCTTTTTTTCTTTTGTAAGTTCACACCATGGTTATGTATGTTCCAAAAATATATACAATCAATCGTGATTCTAAAAAATACATGGAATGTGTCTGTAGATCTTCGACTACGAATCCTACCTATCATAATATGATCAGCTAAACATATTTAAAACATGCAATTGAGGTTTCTGCATAGGCCTTCAATGGTATAGCTAAAATAAGACGTTTCTCCAACCAAAACCGCTTCCATCTAAGCTATGATAGTTAATACACTTCTGTTTATTAAATACTTGTAGTTCTAATCGAGAAAATAAATCTATGCTGGAGCAAAGGGGTTATTCGGCTATTAGCCGAACATGCACCTGAAACTATGGCCGAACTAGCCCCTTGCTAACTTTTTTATAAACATCACGTGCTACCTGCATGTATAGTAAAGAAGATGAAAAGAACAAGCTTTGATATAACTGAGGGCTGTTTAAACATGTTGTATAGGTAAAATTAATGTTCTAATTATAAAGCATCTCATTGCAAATAAAAAACTCAAATATTTGTGAAAAATTACAAAAATTAGTTTCGTTACAAGTGACGTTACATTATCGACGCGCGCTCTGAATCTATGATAATATGCCGAATATACCCCGGGGCCGGATTAACCCCGGTCTCCCCTATGCTTACCTCTTTGGTTGCGAGACGATGGCAGGGGTTTAAGAGTTTATGAAGGTTTATCGGGAAATCTTTTCTTAAAAGAACATAGAAGCTTGATTTGTTTCTTTTATCCCTGTCATCGTGTTCTTGCTGATTTTGCTCCAGGAGCTCTGGTCTCGGTAAGATCATTAAGTACCCGCCCTTTGGCTTTGCAATGCTATTAGCTTCTTATGTTTTATATGTTTGTGTGCTTTTGCATGCAACATTGTTGAGCCGTTGGCAGGATTGAAGTTATTTCACCAAGACAACTTGTACTTGTTTTGTGATACGGGAACCTGTTGGGGCAAGTGTGAGGTTGGTGCACCCTAGAACCTGGTTTAAACCCCCCAGTGGCAAATGTACTAAAGGTATTCTTAAACTTTCGTCGCGTCATGAAAAATTTAATTAAATACTAATAATTAAATTGTTTCTTGTATTAGTTTGAGCATATTTTAGAAGACGGCGGTCGAGAAATTTGCAGATAACCGGAAATAGTTTAAATGGTTGCGTCGGAAGTGTGTTCCTGGTCTTGATCAATCGTAATGATTGTTTTAAATACCGCCATAAGTAAAACTAAATACATTCGTTTGAATCCATTAATATTTTATCAATCACTAACAGCTGGTAGTTAATTCGATAGAGGTAATTTTCAGTTGACGGGAGGTTTCACTGCAGCACATGCAGCAATTATTTACATGGTAAGGCATCTTTCTAAAACAAAACTGGCTTGTCTGCATTAAACTTTATTTAGAGAATAATATATGGGTGGTCGGGGGCGGATGTTGATAATTGCCCCGCTGAAGAGATAAAATGCCCGAGGGCTTTAGCAACATCCGCCCCCGACCACCCATGAATTTTTCTGTATAATGCATATGTCAGTTTTCCCTGATTACTGTACCGGTGAAATCCGAGGTTTACCTTAACCGCAGGGCAAAGGGAAATAATTATGTTAGAAGTTGTGTCAAAACTAGATAAATAACTGTCAATAAACAGTCTAGCTTCTTCCTCGGTTAAATGAGAGGCCACTTAGCAATAATTCCATCTAAATCTAGAATTCTATTTGCGAGCGACTCCAGCGTACGCTCACCCGTGGCCATTTTGCTGTCGGGAATGCCGCTTATGACGTCATGCAAAACCAAGCGCTGCACGTGCGTCTTTTCCAAGGGCTTTAATCGCATAATTGCCCTCCACGTGCGGGGCAATTATGCGATAAAATCTGCCGAGGCCGAGTAATAATATTTTTTCAACGTAAATTTGTTACAATATATAGTAACATAATTATGTATTATTATCTTCTTTGATTTAAGCTGATGATGGATGGAGCTACAAACGAGTATGCTATTACACGAACTGGGCACAGTACCGCCCGGGGCTGGCACAGTATAATCCAGACAACATCAATCCCAGACTGTGCACACACATCATCTACGCCTTTGCCAAAGTGCTCGATAACCAGCTACAGAAAGTGGAATGGAATGATGATCAAATGTAAGACATTCCTTAACAAATATTGAAATTTGCTATAAGAGAATGATTTCGGGTATGGTATCGAAGTTAATGCTTATGTTATTCACTTTTCGTTCCTTACACCGCACTGTTTGTAGGCTTATGCAGCCAGAACATTAACACGTTACAAAATTGCACTCCAAGTTATGAACTTCTGTGTGCGAGCGCTGGCGATAAAGAATGCGCGGGTGTGTGCATGCGTGTGTGAATTTTCATAAAATTTTGTAAAGACCTTGTTCTACCATATGTATGTATATGTATATTGTTTTGCCACCGACCGTTTCAAGTCAACAACCATATTGATTTTCTAGCTATCATGTTCTTTCTGTATTGTAATTTCTGAACGTTAGTTTTCATTTGTTTTGAAAAGTACAAGTTTATTATTGTTATTATTGTTGCTGTCGACCCCAAAATGATGATCAGCGGGGGAGTGAATTAAACCACTTTTCATGTTATACTCAATGGGTCTATTTGAATGTTTAAAACGCCTGAGTCTTGGGTTTAAGGGCCGTCGTTAGTTCTCATTGCACTGACAGCAGTAGAAACTAAAAAAATATCAAAATCGATGTATCTGCAAAATGTAGTTCAATAAAAAATTGCCCAAATAATTTTTCAAATTAGCGTTTCTTCACTTATATACGTATAAAGGAAAGGAAAGTTAGAACAGTTGTTAGAACAGTTTAATAAAAAGATTCACCTAAAAATTCCCTAAAATTCTATATCAACGATTGTTAAGCGACCAGGAAGCGACCAGAAAATTGAGGTCAAACACACTTTTTCTAATATTTAATACAGTTTACATATGCAAGTCAAGTGAACACAATATAATGTTTACAGAATCATATTACAGATGGGGGAATTTAAAATGATGTTTTGTATTGTTTAGTTTTTGTGAATTTATGTAAATAGAATTTTAGGGATTTTTTAGATCTTGCTATTTTTCTTTTCTGATCTTACTTGTCTTACCATATACAAAATAAAGACACATAAGTAATATTTATTTGTGCAGTTTCATTGAATTGCATTTTTTCGTTATTTTGATAATTTTCTGTTTTTCTCGATGAACGTGCAATGCGGACTGTGGACTGCCCTTAATACAATTGTAGATTTTGCGAGAATGATCCACACCAAGCATCAGTTTTAAAAAGTTTGTGAATTTCCAGGTTTCAAAAGTTAAAAGACATAAAAGTTTCGAACCCGGGACTGAAGACCCTGATTGCTGTGGGAGGTTGGAACGCAGCGAGTTCTGAGTTTACGAAAATGGTAGAAAGTTTGCAAAATCGACAGAAGTTTATTGCATCAACATTAACCTTTCTGCGTAACAATAGCTTCGACGGCCTTGACCTTGACTGGGAGTATCCCACACTGAGGGGAGGACAACCGCAAGATAAAGGGAATCTAGTACTGTTAGTGCGAGTAAGCTCCCTTTGATCGAGTTCAATTCTTTCCAAATAATCATATATTCATTTTATTATTTTAACTAAAATCACATAAACAATCATTTCGATCTTGTGAGAACTTGCCCTTGTCTAGAATTCAAGCGGACTTACGTGTGCAACTGATCTCTGCCGACAAACCTGTTAAATGTTAATATACTTAAACTAAACGAAATTAAATAATATCCTATTATCAGAATGGATGAGGTGGAACTTCAAGCGTTGCCGCTTTATAGGCGGTTGTCATATAATATACCTATGCAATTTTCTGATACTGTGTACCCCAACATTATGATATCCCGTATCATCACCTCTCAATAATGATCCGTCACATCTGCATATGGTAAAATGCACACTGACAGCAGAATGATAATTTATTATTGGACAGAGGTATTGTCCAACAACATTGACCTGGCACTTCATTAATTTTCGTAAAGGTCATTGGATAAACACGGGTATCAGCGAATACACCGATATATTTATTCCATTTACACGTCGGTGGTGTGTAGATGCCGGACTACCGAGTCGAAGTAGATCGTAACATTTACGAAATTTAACGAATACAGGGTCAAATGCAAGAGTGCCAGGTCAATGTTGTTGGACAATTTGGCAATGTTTACATTGGCGTGTTTACATTGGCGTTGCATGTAAACAATGGACATATATAATAATCGTTGTTTAATACAAAGCCTAACGCTCTCAACACCCGTCCCATTAGCCGAGTGGTCTAATACGCAGTAAAAAAAAATACGTTGAAATGCAATGGTAGAAACGGTACGATAGGTTGTAGGTTCGAAACATGTTTGTTTAATAACTTTTTTTAAAACTGTTTACACAATAATTATTTCCTCGAGATTCTCAAGATAATCGATGTGATAAAATAAATTGAAGCAAAAATATAAGATACGAAATAACTGCAATAAAATTTAAAAAATAGAAATCGAAATATATCTCTGAATTCCGTGAATGATTCGAACCCGTGTCGAAAAAAAGATATGTCAGTGTAACCGGACGCGTTAACCACTGCGCTAACGAGGCGACATAATATGATCCTGCAAAATAATATTGATAAGTCCTAATAGACCTTGAGCTGCCAATAGACCCCCCTTCCCCCCCCCCCTGGGGGAATTTTGAAGGGTATGTTTTTCTGTCTTTAGTCATCCTGTAATATGTTACCAATTTTTACTTTAATAATCAGCAAAAATAAAAATAAAAGTAAAAGCAAGAAATTGCAAATGATTAGTAAATTAACATTTTGATAAATATTTTTATATAATATTATATTATGGTAAAGTTGATCTATAACAAATTTAAAAGCTACTGAATTTAAACTTTACACAATTTAGCTGATTAAATTATATATCTGATGTTCGAAATGTTTTTAAAAGTAGTTTTATTCATCAAAAATACTAAGGTTCAGTGTAGAATTCGTAAAACATTGAAACAGCATGAGCATTATATAGTAATTTTTTTGACTCAAGTAAAATAATTTTTACCTAAAAAAATTATTATACAAAAGTCAACGTTAACTTGTCTATTTGCTTACCATCACCTGCATTACACTGTTTGTCTTTCAAATTAGGATGTTTCTCTTTAACACGTATTTGTCTTTAAGAAAAATAACATTCTACTAAGATCTTAAGGAATTCTTAACACATTTTAAGCTTTTTTTGAACAATGGAAACAATAATGTTTCATTTAGGACAATTCATTTTTCTTATTTCAAATGTTTTATTTAACAGAATTGTCAGTTATTATTGCTCTAAAAGACCAGAACTGGTGCTTTCAACCTTGTTTTTAGTAAATATAGTTCATAGAAAGTTCATATTCACATTATGAATGACTCTACTGTAATCTAGATACAAACTACCGGTTAAAACACGGTTTAGAAATTTATTTTATTTGGTGATCTTTCTAAGAAAACTATTTTAATAATTAGGTAACATATATTTAATTTTAATTAGTTTTGTTTGTAACACTTTCCAAAGCAATATTTTTATCTCTTGTCTTTTTACTTTTGGAACCAATTCTAAAAAATATTTTTTTAGCTCACCAGAGCCGAAGGCTCTGAGTGAGCTATTGTGATCAGAGGGGCACCAGATGTCCGTCGTCCGGCGTCCGTCGTCCGTCGTCCGTCAACATTTTCTTTGTTAACGCGATAGAGGCCACAGTTTTCAACCGATTTTCATCAAACTTGGTCAGAATGTTTCTCTTGGTGGTGTGATGACCCCTATTGAAACTGGGTCATCTTGGGTCAAAAACTAGGTCACTAGGTCAGATTAAAGCAAAAATTTTGTTAATGCAATAGAGGTCACATTTTTTATCTGATTGTCATCAAATTTGGTATGAATATTGATATTAATGATCTCTACTCAAATTATTAAAATCATGTTCTTGAATTGCCCAGGGGCCCCGCCCTGGGGTTTTCAAAATTTTTTTCTTTTAAATTCTGTTTTTAACCTTTGATTTTCTATAGTTATCAACCAGATTTTGGCACAAACTTTATACCATCTAAAAATTCAATCTTTCCTGAACAATTCATTCACTGGTTGTTCAGTGATAAAATTTGAAACAAAAATTTTAGTAGCAGAGTGAAAATTTTAAGTGACAAAATTTCAATAGTTCTACCTGTCTTCAGCTATATTAAGATGTATAAGAATGCATTATGGAGTTCAATGCTCTGGTTGCTGGTCATATTAAATGACCTACTGAACTTTCCTGCTTAGATCTGTGTTATGCAATATTAAGAACTTTGCTCTGGAAGTTTTTATAGGGTAAATTTTGACATATTCTATGAAATAATCATTTGTAATTTATAGCACTGAACATGGGCTTTTGTGAATATTTTGTTCAAATTTGTAAGTAAAGCAACAACAACAACAACAACAACTTTGAAGTACATTCACAAAATGTTCAGACTATATTAACCCTTTCATCCATATACACAACTTTTTGCATGGGCGAACAGTGTAGATCCAGATCAGCCGGCACATCCAAACAATCTGATCAGGATCTGCACTGTTCGCTTTTTTATGTATTAGGTTATTTCTAACTAAAATGGGACCAGTGCAGATCCTGATCAGACGGCAGGAATGTGCCAGCTGATCTGGATCTACTTGTTCCACCTGCGTAAAAATGCGTATATAAGGAGGAAAGGGTTATGTTGTACGTGTATGTATAAAAAATGGCTAGTTAATTGGAGGTCTCAGAACTCCAGCATGTGATTTTTTTCTAAGACTAGTATCAGTTTTCAGCAGTCATTTGCTTGAGAATTGAGTATGGTCTCTAGTCTCAGTTTTATTGTCTTTAGCCCTGATCTTGACCAAACTCTTTCCACTCGTACATATTTTTTTGCTATGCCAACAGTGTAAATCCAGATCAGCTGGCTTATTTATGTAGTCTATTCAGGATCTGCACTGGTTGAATTTTAGTCAGAATTAACTGAACAAATAAAAAAGCTAACAGTGTAGATTTTGTTTAGCAAAAGGGATATGCTGACTGATCTGGATCTACACTGATTGTCCATTGAAAAAAAGTATATATATGGAGGAAAAGGTTAAGCATTTTTGTAGAAAAGGTTTAGTCTATTAATTTCAAGCAAACTACTGTCTCAAAAGAAAACAGAGAGAAAGAGCTCTTGTCCGTGGTCAATGAATGACCTACTGAACTTTCCTGCTTAGATCTGTGTTATGCAATTTTAAGAACTTTGCTCTGGGAGTTTTTATAAGGTAAACAACATTCTTACTTTAAAGCACTTTGAATATCAGACTTTTCTTAATATTTTATTCACTGTTTGTAATTAAAGCCCCAGCTTTAAAATTATAATAATATAAATAAGAATATACCACTAAAAACATCATTTTTGTCCAAATAGACTCCAATTTATGACCTCTTTAACAGAACACAAAAGGTCTGGTCAAATTCTTTCTTATAGATGGGATTTTTAAATGATATTGTTAAATTGTCATTCACGAACTTTTAAGAAGCTAAATATAATGGAGCTATATTTAGCATATATTTTTAACGACGCGACAACTTCATGCGCGATCTCGATTTCTGTGACGTTTCGGAAATCTTACTTTCGTTTTTAGTCGCGCGGACCAAATTTAATTCAGTAAATTAAAATTTTATTAGCCCGAACTAATGCTGCAAATTAGTGACTATAGTTCCAAATACATGTAATATTTCATACAAGAGCGGGTTAAATTGAAGTAATGTCGCTTTAAAACACCAACTACAACAAATTTAAAGCTAATTCTTAAAATGTTCAGACTATATTAACCCTAGATCTAGATCAGTTGGCACATCCACCCATATTATTTTATCAGGATCTACACTATTTGCTTTTTGATTCATTAGGTTATTTCTGACCCATTGGAACCACTGCAGATCCTGATCAGATGGCACAAATTTGCCGGCTGATCTGGATCTACACTTGTCGCAGATGCATAAAAATGGGTAATTATGGAGGAAAGGGTTAAAGAGAGGTTTCAGCTGTATACAGTGTATGTAAACAAACTGGCATATAAATAGGGGGTCTCAGAACTCATGCATTTCATTTTTTTCAGTTTTTGGCAGTCAGATGCTTGAGAATTGAGTATGGTCTCTAGTCTCAGTTTTATTGTCTGTCCGCCGGTCAGTACATTATGCATTAGTTTGTTGACACTCTAGCGGTCACATTTTTGCCTCGATTGTTTTGAAACTTGGTCAGGATGTTTGTCTAAATGATTTCTTAGATGAGTTTGAATATGGGTCATCTGGGTCCAAAAACTAGGTCACTGTTACTAAAAATAGAATTTTCTTGTTAACACTCTAGCGGTCACATTTTTGCTTTGTTGTCATGAAACTTGGTCAGGATGTTCGTCTCGGTGATTTCTTGGACGAGTTCGAATATGGGTCATCTTGGTCTAAAAACAACATTAGTGCTTTTTAAAATAGAAATTTCTTGTTAACACTCTTGCCGTAACATTTTTGCTCCAATTGTCATGAAACTTAGTCAGGATGTCTGTCCCAGTAATTTCTTGGATGTTCTTAGGATGTTTGTACCAATGATTTCTTGTACGTGTTCGAATATGGATAATCTGGGTCCAAAAACTAGGTCACTGTTACTAAAAATAGAATTTCCCTGTTAACACTGTTGCTGTGACATTTTTGCTCTGATTGTCATGAAACTTGGTCAGGATGTTTGTCCCAATTATTCTTGGACGAGTTCGAATATGGGTCCAAAAACTAGGTCACTGTAATTAAAAATATAATTTTTTGGTTAACACTCTAGCTGTCACATTTTTGTTTCGATTGTCATGAAACTTGGTCGGGATGTCTGACCCAGCAATTTCTCGGACGAGTTTGAATATGGGACATCTTGGTCCAAAAACTAGGTCACTGTTAATGAAAATAGAATTAACTTGTCTTCCCTGTAAATTTGTTATTTCTCATTGCTTTTCAAAATAACTTGGCACAAATGTTCACCATGACAAGGCGGTGTGTCGAGTACAATACCGGTCTCAGAACTCAAGAGTTTAATTGTGTTCTTCTACAGTTATCAACCAGACCTTGACACAGAGTTCATACCATTTTAAAATTCAATCTTTCCTGAACAATTCATTCGCTGGTTGATCTGTGATTAAATTTGAAACAAACACTTTAGTAGCAGAGTGAAAAATTTTAAGTGTCTACAGTTCAATATCTTTACCTATCTTCAGTTTATATTTAGAGTTGGTGCAATATTTGCTGTTAAGATATATAAGAGGTCATTGCTCATGTTCATTGTGAGTGCCTTCTTGAACTGGAATGCTTTAGGTCAGTGTTAACTTAATTTAACAACAGAGCTTGGAGATTTGAATAAGGTAACATTTATGTCATTTTTTACAGGTACTGACTGAATTAGCATTTTAACGTTATAGTACTTTGAAAATCGAGCTTAATAAGTATTTCATTCACTGTTTTTAAAGCCCTAACTTTAAACTTAAGTATGACTATACTATTGAACAATCATATTTGTCCATATAGACCCCAATATATAAACTCACTAACAGAACACCAAAGGTCTGCTTGAATTCTTTAGGGATCCTATTGTTTGGCAGCAGCGGCGGCGCCCCGTAGTCCCCCAAACTTTCACCTGAAACTTAATGTTGCCTATAACTTTGAAAGTTCTTGTCCTATTCACTTCATTCTTGGAATATATCATCAGCATGAACAATTTACATCTGTGACGACAAGAATGATAACTCTGGTTTCAATATTTTTTTAGTTATGCCCCTTTCAAATGCAACTTTAACCTGAAACTTAATGTTGCCGATAACTTTGAAAGTACTTGTCCTATTTACTTTATACTTGGAATATATCATTAGCACGAACAATGCCATCTGTGACGACAAGAATGATAACTCCAGTTTCAATATTTTTTTAGTTATAACCTGAAACTTAATGTTGCCTATAACATTGAAAGTACGTGTCCTATTCACCTCATACTTGGAATATATCATCAGCATGAACAATGCCATCTGTGACAACAAGAATGATAACTCCAGTTTCAATATTTTTTGAGTTATGCCCCTTTCAAATGCATCTTTAACATGAAACTTAATGTTGCCTATAACTTTGAAAGTACTGGTTTTATTCACTTCGTACTTGGAATATATCATCAGCACTAACAATGCCATCTGTGACAACAAGAATGATACCTCCAGTTTCAATATTTCATGAGTTATATCCCTTTCAAATGCAACTCTAACATGAAACTTAGTGTTGCCTGTAAAATGGAAATTACTTGTTCAATTAATTCAACCTCTTGTTCTGACAGAGTGTCAAAGAATGACACAAAATATAGGTAAACTGAACACCCATTTTGAAAACATTGCCTTAAATGCTTGCAAATACAGTAAAACCCCTCATTACAAACACTCAATATTAAGGGCACCCCAGTATTATGGACAAGTTTTTAAAGAACGCAAATGTTGTTTTCTTCTTGATTTATACCCACAATTAAGGACAACCCGCTATTAAGGACACTTTCCCTTAGTCCCTCAGATCTCTGTTATAGAGGGGTTTCACTGTACAATGTATGATCATCAAGTGTTCAAATGCACATACTTTTACTTATGACATACTTTTCATTGTTGCTCAATTGATTATTTTCCCTTGAAATGAGCACTATGTAACAGTCACAAACCCTGTAACGTGAACTTCTTGAACAGTTCTTCATATGGATCATTCCAGCATTTTTTCATAGAAAGAATAATTTTACAAAATATTATGACACAAATAACTTTTTCATTTTAAGACAGGCTAATATGATGTGAAACTTTTCGCATATATTCACCTTTAAGTGTTCAAGTGCGAACATGTTTTTCCTATGGTTTAGTTCATTAGTTTTAGGAGACAAGCAGATATTAATCAAATCTGCTAATGCTAACTTCCACAGTTTTACAGATTTTGGCATGACATTTCAACAGTTGTTCAGTATACAGTTTAGATAATTGTGCATGTCATATTTTTCATGTGAATGAGATACTTGAGCACTAATTATGGTCTCTAGTCCCAGTTTTATGCTTTTTGGCCCTGATATTCACCCAACTAGTCTTAAACTCTTTCATCATATACATGTATACACAATTTTATGCAATACCAACAGTGTAGATCTAGATCAGCCTGCTCATTTGTGTTGTTTGTTCAGGATCTGCAGTGGTAGCCTTTAATATATATATATATATATATATATATATATATATATATATATATATATATATATATATATATATATATATATATATATATATATATATATATATATATATGGAAAAAAGAGTTAAACATTTTTGTAGCAAAGGTATATTCTATTAATAACAACCAAACTAGTGCCTCGAAATAGAAAACATTATCTGCATGTATCTAATTGGTTGAAGACTAAACCCTTCTTAGAATTATACATAAGTGTAACAGTATGAAATGCTATAATACCACAGCAAATCAAGTAGAATAATCACCTTATCAAATGTGAAAACATATCTTTGTGTGAAACTATAAAACCCATTCTTCACATTGTTGAAAAGAAAGCTGTGTACTTGCTCTTTCCTGGAATTCTTTCCACCCTTTCATTTCATGCTTCCAAGAATCTGGTGAGCGATAGGGCCATTTGGCCCTCTTGTTTAGAATTTATTTCATAAATGCATTGTACTTTGTCAATATTGTAACCTCGGAATTATATGTTACGGAGAAGGTTTACAATGGAAAAGCTTAAACACTTTAACATTTTAACAACATAACATAAAATAACATAACATAACATATTATACACTACAGACATCTTACTATGATTATTTTATAGTTTAATCTAAAATGATTGAATAGTCGTGATACAGTTTTGTAAATATAATCAGTTCTTTGTAGAACAATATCAGTTTAAGAGAAAATACTTAATTCAATCAGTAATATTAGTTTAAAAAACGTCTGTGAAGGTAATTAAAAATTTTCACAGGGCTAACAAACATCAGGACATTGCACAGAGCACACATAGTTAATTTCTTCAAATAGATATCAGCTAACACCATTAAAATTAAATAAAAACAAGGAAATAAGCCTTATTTTAATAAGTAACATATGTTATGTATGTTGAAAATTTGAAGTCATGCAAGTTTCAAGAACACTTACATTTATAAAGCTCAATAATTTAATTAAACTCTATATTTTATGCTTGTTTATCCCAAAACATGAATAAAATGTTTGAATTAGCGATAAGGGAACATATAAGATTATGGAAAAATTATTACAAATGCCAGTGTGATTTTTATGAAAATCACACTGTTTTATATTGTTTGATCATGCAGCTTTCAAAAACATGTATTATTGCCAAAGTTTGATTACAAATAAAAATCCTACAGGTATGTTTCTGACTTAAATTACATCTTTTTAGGGTTATGTATGTTATACACTAAATATGTTATCTAAGTGCAAAAATTTTGAAATGAAAACTACATCAATCGACAGATAATACTTCATCCTTATACAAAAATATAAGTTTTATTAAATCGTATCTGGAATAGAGCAGAATTAAAGATTCAAAATCGATATATTTTTTCTACAAATTTTAGGTGTAACATATTAAAACCTCCGTAACTCCCTTATGCCCCACTCGCCAGAGTGCAAACAAACTGCAAAATATCCAGGACATAACAGGCTTTCAGAAAAATCATGTCTACAAAATTCCCCAAGGGGGGGGGGGGGGGGGGAGCAAACATGTTTCTGGCCACCGGCCTATAAATTTGCCTAAACCAGTATTTACATTCTATTAATAATTGTAAACATCGCCAATTTACCTCGGTCGACCTATACTTATTGACGGAACTTACTGCTAAACCTGAAATTGAGCTCGGCACTTAAAACATTATAGTATTTTAACTTCATTTAAAAAGAATGTTACATAGCTAGCATTTGCTGTGTAAGGTGTGCACACCAAATAGTAAAGCGTGAGCCTTAATTTGTGTTTGACGGTTGATTTGTTGAAGTACTTTCCAGGAGCTGAAACAAGCGTTTTCCAAGGACCAGTACTTGTTAACTGCGGCAGTACCAGCAGGGAAGACTCAAATAGACAGTGGTTATGATGTCGCAAATTTGTCTGTGTAAGCTAAACATATCTATATAGTATCTGTTCATATTTGTCAGAAAAAACACAAGAAAACAACATGGACATAATTAATGTTTGGACCGAGTTTTAAGTTTTGTTTATGACAGCATTTTTAGACGTATGGATCGTTGTCATTGTTGACCCTTGTTCGCTCATATAAATATATCAACACTGAGAAGAAGACAGAAGTAATAGCAAATCACCACAAAAATGATACCATCTATAAAAATAATTATTACAAGAGCTGTCACCGGTAAGTTAAGCGATTTATGCCCCAGAAATGTAACTTTGAATGTCAGTAAGAAATATAATTTCTTTATTTGTATCAGCCTATGATATCTTTGGCCAAAGATGCCTCATTGTTCAAACCCCATTTCTTCAAGATAAACGCATACCACTTGTTACAGACAGAAAATTGTGTGACTTCTTAGTAAATCGTATTGTCCTGATATAATAATGGGATAATCATCTAGAGTGCTAGAGTTGCGATTGTTTAGGCCTATCTTTAATTGCCATCTTGTCTTATTTTAAATCTATCTGAATCAGCTGCAAAAATGCAAATAGAATAACTAAATATGTTACTTATGCTAATGTTATACATACACCTCTTTGCCACATAGCAATAATACAATCCCTTGCATCACGTTAGGAAAGGTCAATGGGAGAAAATTCAAAGTGTACAATTTTATGCAGTATTCATCCTTTATTCCAAGTTCGAAGTCTTTCTCTTGCATATTTGTTGGTTTTATTAGGAAAAGCATCCGCCTCGGCTTTCTTTACTGTTTTTTTAGTATTTTTATTGAAACACTTACGCAATTGTTTTATATTTATAATAGTGTCACGCCTAAGTAAAGGACCATCTCTTTCGAGCTAATGAGAAAGCATTATTTAGCGAATCCTATCCTACACAATATGAATAAATTTTGTTCAGCACACCACAAGTACCCCAAACAACCTTAACATGATATATAATGTTGTTAAAGTCTTGCAACAGGAGCGATCAGTCACAGACCGAATCGGAGAAATAATACATGAACACAGGTTCGGTGGGGAACGTGCTGTACCGCTCCCCGTCTGGCGATGTATACAAATATACTGCATTATTTTAAAGCATTTTTATACAGGAACTTGGATTTCATTAACCTAATGGCGTACGACCTTCATGGTTCTTGGGACAAGGTCACGGGACAAAATTCACCTCTGTTTCCTAGCAACCAAGATGTGGGTGATGGCCGACAGATGAATATGGTATTAGAGTTCTTTAGTAAATCCGTAAACACTTAAATGCTTTAATGAAACATTTAAATCATCCACATATCCACAAGCTAAATGAACGGACAGATCATGTTAGTGCATATGCACGTGCCGTGGAAGATGCTGTTGGGATGCATTGTAAAAACGCTGAAAAGACAAAAACATAAACCTTTGCTTGAAAATTACGAGGAACATATTATACTAAATCGTATGATTACTACTATTCTTCTTCTTCTTCTAATTATTATTATTATTATTATTATTAAGAAATGGGCAGCGGAATACTGGGTCTTACGAGGTGTCCCAAAACACAAACTGGTCATTGGCATGGCAACATATGGTCGGACATTCAGTCTCACGGACGCTGGACAGAACGGCATGGGGGCATTAGCCAGTGGACCCGGGCCTGCCGGGACGTATACTAGAGAAGATGGATTTCTGTCGTATAGCGAGGTATGATGTCAAAGGTTCTTTAGTCAATTATGTTTTAGAGTTTTAAAGGGATGAAAATTAAAATTAACTTTCATTATTAGGTCTGATTTACCAGCGCGACATTTTTGAATTGATGTTTCAAAACCACACTTAGACGTGTTTAAAATTTAAGCGCTCTCGTATTGTGAATTTATTGCGGGTCCGGGTTCGCTCCCAGCTAGAGGCACTACCATTTGAAATTCACAGTAGCGCTATTTGTGCAGCCGTAAAAAGTCTCCCCGTACAAAAAGTCAGTACTGTTATCAGTGAAATAACACTACCATTTTAGATTATTCTTGATCTTTATATAGATTTGCAGCATGCAGGATAGCGGTCATGGAGAGACAAGATGGGACGACGAACAAAAGGTTCCATACTACGTTAACGGAAATCTCTGGGTCGGATTCGACAACGTTAACAGCATCACAGAAAAGGTACACGCATGAAGGTTATTGTGTCACCTACATGTAGCAATGACCTTGAAGATCTAGACATATTTCACTTTGTTGAAACATATTAGTAATATAACACATCGGCATTTATGAATTTTGACTGTTCTATTTCGAAATTCTTTTTATGCCCCCGCCATGAAATGGCGACGGGCATTAAGAGTTGCTCCTGTCCGTCCGTCCGTCCGTCCGTCCTTCCGTCCGTCCGTCCGTCCGTCCGTCCGTCCGTCCGAAATTCTCGTGAACGCAACTCCTCCTAAACTACTGGTGGGAATTTCATGAAACTTTACCACAATGCTTGGCTTGATATGTAGTTGTGCATGAAGGTGGGGTTTCGCTCTTACATGTTCCGTTCAGAAGTTATGGCCCTTTGATACTTCCATTTACATTAGTTTTAACAGGAATATATCTTGTGAACGCAACTCCTCCTAAACTACTGGTGGGAATTTAATGAAACTTTACCACAATGCTTGGCTTGATATGTAGTTGTGCATGAAGGTGGGGTTTCGCTCTTACGTGTTCCGTTCAGAAGTTATGGCCCTTTGATACTTCCATTTACATTAGTTTTAATAGGAATATATCTTGTGAACGCAACTTCTCCTTAACTACTGGTGGGAATTTAATGAAACTTTACCACAATGCTTGGCTTGATATGTAGTTGTGCATGAAGGTGGGGTTTCGCTCTTACATGTTCTGTTCAGAAGTTATGGCCCTTTGATACTTCCATTTACATTAGTTTTAATAGGGATATATCTCGTGAACGCAACTCCTCCTAAACTACTGGTGGGAATTTAATAAAACTTTACCACAATGCTTGGCCTGATATGTTGTTGTGCATAAAGGCGGGGTTTTGCGCTTACATGTTCTGTTCAAAAGTTATGGCCCTTTGATAATTTCATTTACATTAGTTTTATTCTTATATTTTGTGTTAAGCAAAATATGCATTTTGCCCATAACTTTAAAACTACTTGAGATATTGCCTTGAAACTTGAAATATATTTTCACCATCAAAATCTACATCATAACCAACAAGATCCATAACCCTGCTTCCAATATTTTTTTCAAATTACGCCCCTTTTTCACTTACATTTTGTGTTAAGCAAAATATACACTTGGCCCTTAACTTTCTTATAAAAGGAGGGATTTCAAAATAACTTGGCACAAATGTTCATCATGACAAGGTGGTGTGTCGCATACAACACCCATGCCTGTAGGTCCAAGGTCAAGGTCACTGTTACTAAAAATAGAAATTTCTTGCAAAATTGTGTCGGCTCTGTAACTTTGTTATTTGTCATTGGATTTTTAAATAACTTGGTTTAATCGATCACCATATTAAGACTGTGTGTCACATACATTCCCAAGCCTGTAGGTCCAAGGTCAAGGTCACTGTTCCTAAAAATAGAATTTTCTTCTCCAGGCTGTAACTTTGTTATGAATGGAGGGATTTCAAAATAACTTGGCACAAATGTTCACCATGACAAGGCGGTGTGTCCGCACAATACCCATGCCTGTAGATCCAAGGTCAAGGTCACTGTTACTAAAAATAGAATTTTCTTGTAATAGGAATATAATTATCTCGTGAACACAACTTGTTCTACACTACTGCTGGGAGCTTTATGAAAAACCTATAGCGGGGGCATCCGTGTCCTTTGGACACATTTCTAGTTTCAATTATATAAACATCTTAATTGTTTGGAAGGACGCAATAGGGTTGCTCAAACCGTTTTTGGGACATCAATAATTTTACGGGGATTTTGGGCAGAAAGGTATAAATTATCGTGCGACTACCCAAATACTGCCTGAAACGAACTTTCTGGAAATCTTGTTTTCCAGCCTAATTGTTTGCGGTACATGTAATATCAAATCGTTTTTAAAATAAAAAAAAACCTACCACTAGTTATACTACCGATGCACACGCTATCCTGTGTTTCAGGTACGCTGGTTGATGGTTGAGGGATATGGCGGTGCTATGATTTGGGCGCTGGACCTGGATGATTTTAGTAACGTATGTAACACTTCCGGTCGCCCTTATCCGTTGCTCAGTACAATATTTGACCATCTCGCCTCGGAACATCCGACTTCAGTTCCCTCGAGGGCGACATCTATCGGTGTGGAAGAAAGAACCGTAATGACGTCAACAACGTCTTCAAGTACGCTCTGTTTACTGATAATTGTTATCTACGTACATGTCTTTTATCCCCCGCCGCATAGCGTCTGGGGGATATAGGAATGGTCTTCGTCCATCCGTCTGTCCGCGCACATTTCGTGTCCGGTCAATAACTTTGTAACCCATAGAATTTCACAGAAACTGTAGGCAAATGTTCTCCCCATCAAGACGACTTGCAGAACCCAAGGTCACCAGTGGTGTTTGAAGATTTAAACCATGTATTTCATGTCCAGTTCATATCTTTTGAACCCCTGGAATGAATATTATGAAACTTAAGTGAAATGTTCAGTTCATGAATCTGATATGCAGAACCCATGTTCCAACCTGGCTGGCTCATGGTAAATGATGCCTCTGGTGTTTGAGCAGGCCAATACTCTGAAACTTATCTGAACATGACATATCTCTTGTACTTGAATGGGCTTCCATCTGCCTGCCCGTTGCCCAGAGCTATTGTTTAATATGCTCTTAACCATCCATAACCTTTCCCACATTCACATCTGCGGCGGGGGATATTGCTGTCGTTCCGACTGCCTTGTTAATTTGACTTCATGTCGACCTGCGTATTTTGATCACACAAGATATAACTCACGTGCTATCGGCTGCGTATTGTGGCAGTTGTGGAACATTATTTTTGGAATAATTTTCTTCGTTGAATATACATATTATATTTGAAATGTAAAAATGAATGTGCGAATTAAAGCTTTACTCAAACCTTCAATGTATCTTTTCTTCCGTGCGCAGACCTATAAGTTGTAGTCACTTGAACAGAACATACATTTTTAAAAATTAGACCGTATCATTACAAACATTTTTTATGCCCCAGCCACGAAATGGCGGAAGGGCATATAGTGTTCACCCTGTCCGTATGTTAGTGTGTCAGTGTGTGTTTGTTCGAAAATTGCAAAACCGTGTCCGCTCTGTAGCTTTGTTATTTCTTTTTGCATTTTAAAATTACTTGGTAAAAATGTTCACCATATCAAGACGGTGTGTCGCTTACAATATCCATGCCTGTAGGTCCGAGGTCAAGGTCACTGTTATTAAAAATAGAATTCTCATGTCCGGGCTGTAACTTAGTTATTATGAATGGAGTGATATCAAAATAACTTGGCACAAATGTTCACCATGACAAAGCGGTGTGTCGCGTACAATACCCATGCCTGTTGGTCTAAGGTTAAGGTCACTGTTACTAAAAATAGAATTTAAAATTGCAAAACCGTGTCTGCTCTGTTACGATGTTATTTCTTATTGGACTTTAAAATAACTTAGTATAAATGTTTACCATATCAAGACGCTGTTTGTTGTACAATACCCATGCCTGTAGGTCCAAGGTCAAGGTCATGGTTACTAAAAATATAACTCTCTTGTTCGGGCTGTAACTTTGTTATGAATGGAGTGATTTTAAAATAACTTGGCACGATTGTTCACCATGACAAATCGGTGTGCATGCCTGTAGGGTCCAAAGTCGAGGTCACTGTTACTATAAATAGAGTTTTCTTGTCCGGGCTATAAATTTGTTATTTCTCACTGGATTTTAAAATCACTTCATATAAATGTTCAACATATTAACACGGTGTGTCACTTACAATATCAATGCATATAGGTCAAAGGTCAAGGTCACTGTTACTAAAATATCATTTTCTTGTCCGGGCTGTAACTTCGTTATGAATGGAGTGATTTCAAAATACCTTTAAACAAATGTAAAGGTAAGTTTGTGGGAAAAATATTTGGAACTAAAGTTAAAATTTGACGAGAAACTGGACACTTGACAAATTACTTGATGTATATATATATAATATTAAGTATACTTGAAAGACTTGTTTTAGTCGCAGTTCGTTATACATGTATTGTTTATATTATTTTTCCGTTTGCCTGTCAATACGTATGATACATTCATACGCTTAAAAAGCCTGCATAACCTCATAAACAAAGTTTCTGTGTATGCGGAAGTCACTTTTTTGGTTTCTCAGTCCGTCGTTTCGTCGTTCTGTTGGCATAGCTTGTCCGGGTGATAAGAACGGTTAAATTCGAAGAATGGAGTAAAATCTGGTACATTGGTGTGACATACAAATAGAGGCCAGGATAGAGTTTGTTCAAATCCACCCCATTCTGACAGTTACGACCTTAGACCCTCGAACTTTAACAATTTGCCATGGATGCTAACTTTGGAATCTGTAGCCAGCTTTCAATAATCTTCGTTACATTGGTGAAGCATAAGAAAAGTCAGGTCAAGGTCGAATTTTCATACACTTTTAGTTAAAAAAACAGTTATGGCCCCTTATTCCACAAATTATTTTGCAGAAAGCAGCGTTGTCCAGATGGTTTAGCAGACATTAATTAAAATTGGTAACCGATGGCGTCAGAACCAACCATCTTTTGACAGACTTACGCCCTTTTTTTCACTTAAAATTTGCATTTTACCCTCTCTCTGGATGATAAGTTAAGAACAGTTTGGCCCACTTCAAATGAAATTTGGAACATTGGTGTAACATAACAGAATGCATGTATGAATTCGGCCAGAATCCACCAAACAGAACGGATAACAAACTAATTGGCTACCGGTATTTCATATTCTATTAACCAATAACAAACATCTTCGCTCTCAAACAGTTGAAACAAAAGAAGATTACATATTGTCTTGTCCCAGTAAAACAGACGAAGCTGTACGCAAGCGTACAAAGTGTGCATTATTTTAATAATATGCAACGCAACTGAGTTATCATAGAAATTTACCACATTTAACTACCTTTAACATTGATGAAATTGAAACCTTTCGGTATGGCAAACTATCACTAGTACATTATTGCAATTCCGGGTAACTAATTTTCTAATTAGGCTAGCTGTTTTAGCTGCAAAAATTTAAAAGCTCAACATTTGACAGAATCAATAAAATCAACAGAACAAAATGCATAACAGTCAATGGGAAAAAAACGTGCTAATGCTGTCCAACTTTTTTGTCGCGTCACCGAACAAGACTAAGAATTAATGTAAGACACACTCTAGGTCTATTGTTTTATTAGTCAAACTTTGAGACTGTTTTAGCTGACGGAGATCGGGAAATTTGCAGAAAACCGGAAATAATTTTAACGGTGGCATACACCGGAAGTGTGTTCCTGATCTTGGGTTGTGCCAGTCACCTACAGCTGTAAGTAATTTCTAAAGTGGCAACTTTCTATCGACGGTGAGGTTTCACTGCAGCACTTGCAGCAATTATTTACATCATGGTAGCCTACAGGTTCTTTCTAAAATCAAAATGGTGTCTACTTGCCTGCATTAAACTTTATGATCTTCTCATATAACATTCTATGATTTAAGCTGATGATGACTGGAGCTACAAACGAGTATGCTATTACACGAACTGGGCACAGTACCGCCCGGGGCTGGCACAGTATAATCCTGACAACATCAATCCCAGACTGTGCACACACATCATATATGCCTTTGCCAAGGTGCTCGATAACCAGCTACAGAAAGTGGAATGGAATGATGATCAAATGTAAGAAATTCCTATACAAATACTGAAATTTACGATAAGGGAATCATTTCGAGTATGGTATCGAAGTCAATGCCTAAGTTATTCACTTTTCGTTCCTTACACCGCAGTTTGTATGCAGCCAGGAAATAAAACGTTATAAATTATGCACTCCAATTTACGTATGTACGTGCGTGTGCGAGCGTGTGTGATAACGAATGCGTGGGTGCGTGCATGCGGCTGTGAATTTTCATGAAAGATTTGAAAGACCTTGCCCTAGAACGTGCATGTATATGTATTATGATTATTGTCATTATTATTATTTTACCACCGACCGTTTCCAGTCAACAACCATATTGCTTTTCTTGATGAGATATTATGTTCTTACTGTACTTTTTTAGTTTTCTTGATTTGGCTTTCTACGACGTGTCAGTGAGTTTTTATTTGTTTTGAAATGTACATGTTTATTATTATTGTTGTTGTTGATGATGTTGTTGACGGCCTACAAATGATGATTAGCGAGAGAGCGAATTAACAACCTTTCATGTAATCCCCAATGTGTCTGTATAAATGTTCGAAATGTTTGGGCCTTAAAGGCCCTTGTTGGATGTTAATCCACAGCAACCACCGGTCTACGTTGCCTTGCGCTGACTTAAGGTTTGTGATTTCCAGGTTTCAAAAGATAAAAGACATTAAAGTTTCGAACCCGGGGCTGAAAACCCTGATTGCTGTGGGAGGCTGGACCGCAGCGAGTTCCGAGTTCACGAAAATGGTAGAAAGTTCGCAAAATCGACAGGAGTTTATAGAATCAACGTTAAGCTTTCTACGTTACTATGGCTTTGACGGCCTTGACCTTGACTGGGAGTATCCCACACTGAGGGGAGGACGACCGCAAGATAAAGGGAATCTCGTACTGTTAGTGCGAGTAAGCTCCGTTTGATCGAGTTCAATTCTTTCCAAATAATCATTTATTCTTTTTATTATTTTAACTAGAATCACATAACTATTCACTTCGCTCTTGTAAGAACATACCGTGCAATCTGATTAAAATCATCTCCTGAAAACCGCTACGCTATCAGGAGATCTGACCCAAGTTCAAGTTTAAATTTTTATTAGGCATATGCGGCGATGTAGGACTGGGGAGAAGAAAAAGGATGTCAACGAATAACGGATATCCGTTGAACGATCCGTACGGATATCCGGAGATAAAACACTGTAGTGAAAGTCGGATGTGTGTGGAACTAAATTGTCGTTTCTATAGACGGTATTAAATCGTCGTTTCTAATGGATTATTAGATTAAATACGGACAATAAAACATTGAATAATTATAATTCACAATATACATCGGAATTTAGATTGAGAGTAATTACAGATTATTTGTTTTAAGTAGATGTGAATTATCACTAAGTCAAGATCGCAAGAATAAAAAAAAGATTTCATCAATAATTTTATTGAATTCAAACGGACTTATGTGAGGAAATGATCTATGCCGACACTTATAAGCTAGAAGACCAACAAACGAAATTTAAAATAATACCCTATAATCAGATGGAGCTTCAAACGTTGCCTATTTATTAGCAATTGTTATATATATCGTATGCGTTAGCATATTTCTCATACCGTGAACCCCATCATTATGATATCACGTGTCCCGTCACAGCTGCTTATGGTAAAATGCACACTGACAGCAGAATGATAATTTAGCAAAACTGCTAATACATAAAATTTAAATTTTTGTAAACGAATATCAGGAAGTCGAATTCGATCCCAATATTTGTTGACATCATTAGACAAGAACACAGTGACATAAAGATTTTATTTCAAAACATTCTTTTTAAGATGGTAAATAACTTTTCATTATTTGTTTACTGCTTCCTATTGAATGAAACCTTTGCTAACCTGAAATTGAGCTTGCCACTTAAAACAGTATTTAAAGTATTTAAAGTTCATTTAAAAAGAATGTTACGATAGCTAGCTTTTGCTGTGTAAGGTGTGCACACCAAATTGTAAAGCATGAGCCTTGTTTTGTCTTTGACGGTTGATTTGTTGAAGTACTTTCCAGGAGCTGAAACAAGCGTTTTCCAAGGACCAGTACTTGTTAACTGCGGCAGTACCAGCAGGCAAGGCTCAAATAGACAGTGGTTATGATGTCGCAAATTTGTCTATGTAAGTGAAACCTACCTCGTAAAGGGTCTTATGAGAAAACTATCATTACTTCGCGAATCGTGTCATACGTGCCAGTCGTCTGGCATGCAAGGAGTCGGTATTTAAACGTCCTGGCGGCTCACCAACCGACCATATTAGGAAAAGTCCCATCAAGCGGAGCTCAAACCTTAGACTTCTGTTATGCTCAAAATTAAAGCTAATCGATTAACACTAAAAAATAATGCTCAAAATTCGGTCCATAACACCTCCCTCTTCATTGACGAACTAAATAGCAACAGACACGATATAAAAATGTGTTCAGCACACCACAAATACTACATACAACCTCTAAGATGATATATAATGTTATTAGAGTCTTTGCATCAAGAGCAAACAGTCACCGATTGAATCGGAGAAATAATACATGAACACGGGGTGGGTGGAGAACGTGTTCTACCTCTCCCCCTCTGGTGTGTATACGAATTAAATATACTGCATTATTTTACAGCTTTTACTTTTGACAGGAACTTGGATTTTATTAACCTGATGACGTACGACCTTCATGGTTCGTGGGACAAGGTCACGGGACAAAATTCACCCCTGTTTCCTAGCAACCAAGATGTGGGTGATGGCCGACAGATGAATATGGTAATAGAGTTCTTCAGTAAAGCCGTAAAACACTTAAATGCTTTAATGAAACATTTTAAATCAACCAAATGTTGATATGCATGTGCCGTGGAAGATGCTGATGGGATGCGTTGTAAAAACGCTGTAAAGACAAAAACATTATAAGTAGCTTGCATGGGTGTGAGGTGAAGATAGAAAAATCTGTCACCGAGGGGGAACTGTTTTGCGGGTTCTGCCGAGTTCCCGCCAAAACAGTTCACCCGAGGTGACAGATTTTTCTATCTTTACCTAATGTCTCGTGCAAGATACTTTTTCTTGCATACCTTTTACTTTTTTACATTTTAGTATATGTATACAAACTTAATTTTGTTTCCTTAAGCTGAATTATTGACGTTTAATGCAAACACTATTTTGTTCTGACGTCAGTAACTTGAATATATTAGATCTACGTCAGATACTTGAAGACATGTCGTCACTTATGAATCACGCGAACATTATCTTTTCCCTAGGGAAAAGATAAGATTTTCTTTCTCCGGTAAATCACGCGGAAATACTTATCCGGTATGCAAGAAAAACCTTGCTTAAAAATGACGAGGAACATATTATACTAAATCGTATTATTACTACTATTCTTCTTCTTCGTCTTCTTCTTCTTATTATTATTTAGATATGGGCAGCGGAATATTGGGTCTTACGAGGTGTCCCAAAACACAAACTGGTCATTGGCATGGCAACATATGGTCGGACATTCAGTCTCACGGACGCAGGACAGAACGGCATGGGGGCATTAGCCAGTGGACCCGGGCCTGCCGGGACGTATACTAGAGAAGATGGATTTCTGTCGTATAACGAGGTATGATGTCAAAGGTTCTTTAGTCAATTATGTTTTAGAGTTTTAGAGTTTTAAAGGGATGAAATGTAAAACTAACTTTAATTATCAGGTTTGATTTACCAGCGCGAAGTTTTTGAATTGATGTTTCAAAATCACACATAGACATTTAATTTAAGCGCTCTCGTATTGTGTCTTTAGATTATTATTGATCTTGATATAGATTTGCAGCATGCAGGATAGCGGTCATGGAGAGACAAGATGGGACGACGAACAAAAGGTTCCATACTACCTTAACGGAAACCTCTGGGTCGGCTTCGACAACGTTAACAGCATCACATTAAAGGTACACGCATGAAGGTTATTGTGTCACCTACATGTAGCAATGACCTTGAAGATCTAGACATATTTCACTTTGGTGTAACATATTAGTAAGCATCATATAACACAACGGCATTTGTGAATTTGTACTTTTCTGTTTTGATTTTTTTTTCAATTGTATAAACATCTTAATTGTTTGCAGGGGCGCATACAGAGAGGTTTAATGGGGTTGTTCAAACCCTTTTTGGGACATCAATATTTATTTACATCGGGATTTTAGCCAGGAAGTTATAAATTATTGTGTAACTACCCTAATACTGTGTAACTACCCAAATACTGTGTAACTACCCTAATACTGTGTAACTACCCTAATACTGTGTAACTACCCTAATACTGCCCCAAACGAACCCCCTTTCTGGAAATCTTGCGTTCGACCTTTATTGTTTGCGGTACATCTAATATCAAATTGTTTTATTAATAAAAGATCTACCACTAGTTATATAGTGTGATTATATTAACCTGCCCATTTTGCATACATTACACAGCGGTTGAACGTGCTATTTTGAGACGGGGGTTTCCTTGCTATTTTGGACTTGTCTTTTGCATGTGTATGTATATCTTTAAAACTGCCTTCATTTCCATATGCGTCTATAGCACAGTTGGTACGAAGGCAGAAAATAGCAAAACGACAATTATTTTGCCGCTTGTCGCGGGTTCGAGTCGTACTTAGACCTATAACATTTTTCGTTGCGTTTTATATTGTAGATGTTTATTGTTTATTTGTTTGTTTATTTTCAAATATTATATTGTTGTTGTTTTTTTGCTTTATTGATTTATTTTTTATTTTTATGGACTTTTTATTGTAATATTGATATTTCCATGTCACAAACTATATCAGTACAAAATATTTCAAACATATCACAGCAGTTCTGTTTCACTTATAAAAAATTAACAACGGTTTCCGCGTGGAAAATAACAAAAAACGTGAAACTTAATATAAAAAACCGCTTAAAAAAAAGTATAAAACAAAAATGACACTAGCAGGACTCGAACCACATACCTTTAGCGTTTGAAGGATGCACTTTACCACTGAGCCATTCCGCTTTCATACATGTCTAGCGGAAAGAAGACACCTAAATAATGCATAAGTAATGGATTTCCCGTTGAGGTAATGACGATTTTCACGCTTTCGTGATGAAGTTAAAAATATCACAACCAACAACCGAATAATGTATGCAAAATGGGCAGGTTAATATAATCACACTATACTACCGACGCACACGCTAACCTGTGTTTCAGGTACGCTGGTTGATGAGTGAGGGATATGGCGGTGCTATGATTTGGGCGCTGGACCTGGATGATTTTCGTAACGTATGTCACTCTTCCGGTCGCCCTTATCCGTTGCTCAGTACGATATTTGACCATCTCACCTCAGAATATCCGACTTCAGTTCCCTCGAGGGCGACATCTATCGGTGTGGATGGAATTACCGTAATAATGCCAAAGTCTACAACTATGCTCGGTTTATTGAATATTTTCATTATTATTACCTACTGTGAATAGAAAGTGCATTTTACCGTTAACTCTTTATAATTGACAGGAACAGTTTTGAGCGAGTTATCCTTCATTTTGCTTAAAAAAAAATTGCAATTTAAGGTTATGCGGTAAAAAACTATTTTGCATGTTTAACAAACAACCCTCGTCACACCGTTCAACCCGGTAAGATGAATGCCGTGGGTAAGACGACGGCAGTTGCTTGTGTACATGAACGTTTTTCGGCGAAACTGAGTATTGGCCTGATTTTTACATTTTCCAGCTATATCTTAGCAGACTAAAATATACATATTGATTCCCTGTTTGTTAAGGACTCTACTGACGAAATATTGACGCACACAGGATATTATTTACAGAGAAATTGCAGAAAAAGTGTGCAATTTTTTGACAAAATATGTCATTTGACGAATCGGTCGCAAATATCCTTTTTAATTACCAAATCTGAAATATTTGAAATATACCATGATAAAGTTCAATTATTTCCCTGTAATTATTTGAAACCACAGCTTCCAATTCGCTTTCTCTAGAAAGATATTTACTTTTAAACTTGATACGTCGTAGTGATTTTGGTAATGACAACGGCCGTTAACACTAAAATATTGGTACAGTTGAATGCAGTTTCGTCAGTGGATTGGATAACGTTAACGGCCGTCAAGTGAACTTATTTTCAACGTCGCTGTTGTCTGCTTTATGCATAAAGTGTATCAGACTCTAGTGTTAACAAATCTAGTCAGATCAAACTCAATTTGTAAAACAGTATTTTAAAAACTTTCATAAATATGGCATTTTCAACAGCTGTTTAAGGAAAAACTATACAACAAAATTGGCAATGTGCGCGTTAAAAAAAACATCGGTCAAATCACGATGCAATAAAAACATTTAATTTTGTTCTCAGGTCCAGTGTTAATCATTGTAGAGACAAAGCTAATTTTCACTTGACGGCCGTTTACGTTATCCAATCCACTGACGAAACTGCATTCAACTGTACCATGAAACCTCATTAATCATTATCATCATTTTCCTTGTAATCAATTCGTTTTAAAGTATGCAGTTTTATAATTATCTGCTTTTCAATAAAAGACTGCTCTAATTTTCAGCCTGCGATGTTAGTTAATGGTCTTGGATTAATTTAAGAAAAGATCAAATAGACATTTAATAATCAAATCCTGGCCAACCAGTATTTTCAAACGCTCTCTCCTGACACAGGGAAGAAAAGAAACTTCCATATATTGTAAACATATACAACTGATGCCCAATGAGGACTTTGAGCCTGTCACAGATTTAGTTGTGCGGAGAGCCAGTGTTTAAAAAATGTGACTTTATTCACTATCGTAAAACAACTAATCAATACAAAAAAAGTAAGTTTTATATATCACAGAAATCGGGTCATAAGATGATTCTCGGCAATGCGTACTTGTAGTCTTGTTATTGTTAGTTTAATTTGTGTTCCCATAAAGCTCTACTCCCTCCACATTGTAATGTTACTAGGCTCTGTATATAGGGTATCATTCTCGTCATCTGTTGAACAGTTTGTATCAGTATCCGTAAATATATCATCCGGCACCAAGTCTATATGACGCCGTTTAGATTTCCTCCATGTACGCTTGCTGGATGTTCTCCAGCTGTCTGTTCTGAATGACCTATACTGATAATCGTAATCAAGTTCATCCGAATCAACAGACGACCCGGATGTCACGTGATCGCTGTCGTCTGACGCTGCCGACGCTTCCGACAGATGGCGTTGCCGGCGTTTGGTATAACGCCGTTGTCGCTTAGGACTTGTGTCAGAAGAAAATGATTCATCTATTCTCTGGAAAGTTCTCTCTCCATTCTTTTTACACCCATAAGAGGATCTTGTGGGACAATATCGCCCTGGTGAGTTTTTGAGATGTAAATTGCTTTTTGGCTGTACGTTTTCTAAACTAGCGGGAATGTGCTTGGACCAGTAACTGTTTGACGTACACGGACAGCGAAGTTGCTTTTATCGTTTCCTATTGATCTTGTACAGTACCTGTGATTTACATTTGTTGCTGAGTTATTGGTATTATTCAAAGCATTACTGTTGCTATCCAAATCCATTTCTCTGCCTACACCTCCAAATTTTGCTCGAATACCGGCCATAACTTGACTGGGACGTCGGGCGTGCTGTAGAGCGGAGATTTTCTTTTGCCTGGCCTGTTTCTGTGCCAGCTTAAGCAACTTTTTTTCGCTCATCTATGCTAGAGTCCCTGCCCACAAAAATAAACCATACACGACATATAGTCAAGCTATCAAAGCACTGATTGGTAAAACATATACACTGAGTATTGTTGTTTTTCTTGTTGAAATTCTGATTATAACTGGCACTATATTGTACTAATTTACTATAACTTTAACAAAATGCTCAGTAGGAAGACCCTTATCTCCGACGCCCGTGGGCCAACTGCATAAATCAAATGATGTGTTATATGAATGTTTACATGTCATAATCATTTACAATTGGAGTCTGTGCGCATTGTGCAGTCAGTTGCAGAACAACACGCCGAATGTTCTCAGCGCACGCTTATTAGTGTGAATCCTCGTTGGTTTACATTATTTTTTAAATGAATAATTTGACTAAAAAGTTAAAAAAACATCACTAACACTTCTTCGCTGCCTTCAGGTCCTTGCAGTTCTATGGCGTTGTTACACACCGCACACACGTTGTTCAGGTCGGCATAACAATCCACGCAATATATGGCTGAAACAGATATGTAAACTGGCTCAACATCGCGAAAACTGATTGACAGAAACTGAAATTAGTCAAATGCTTGAGTTTAGAGGCTGCTATCTAATTTAATTTTATTAACTATAACACCATATTTATCACTCATCAACGAATCAAAATACTTGCTCGTATAAGAAAATTATCGGCGGGTGACTTTTTTAGTTGAAAGCAATTCGATATTAATACAATTAAGTCGATCTGATGAAGAAAAAACAACAACAACACACTAAAGTTTTTTATCAGTACACGCTTTACAAGAAACACCAAAGAAGTGTTTGAAGTATGAAAGGGACATAAGTCTGAAATAAAAATATCACAAGTTATGGGACAGTGTGTGTTATGGTAATAAGTGATGGCGACCACTTCTGTACAGTTTAATCTTTAAACCTGATTTACATTCGCAAACCTGTGAAAATAGAAAACATACCGTCACAGTCAAAGAATTCGCAGTGTATAAAGTTGACGTAGTCATTAGGTTTACCCTCTCTGCCACAATATAAACAGGACTTTACATCCCAACCAAAACACTTCAGGATCTTCTCACAGAGAGGAAAACTGAAATAACATCGAACAACACTAAACATATCCGAGTATCACTTTATTTATAGTCTTAATCCTCATCTACACATACAAGCCATTGTCATTAAATTCATACCCTCAGTACGGCTACGTTATACAAGAGATATCTGTATGGCTACGTTATACAAGATGGATATCTGTATGGCTACGTTATACAAGATGGATATCTGTATGGCTACGTTATACAAGATGGATATCTGTATGGCTACGTTATACACGATGGATATCTGTATGGATACGTTATACAAGATGGATATCTGTATGGCTATGTTATACAACATAGGTATAGGGTCTGACTACATATTGACACAGGGGATCTGACTGACCCATTCCCAGTCTGTAATTTGTTGCATGTACCCGAAACAACAGGAAAAACAAACGCTGTTAGGTAATTAAATGTTTAAAATGTCGTAATAACACTTCTCAATGAGTACTCGCCGTTTTCCTTTACAATGCTTTTAGCTTCTTATGTTTTATATGTTCGTGTGTGCTTTTGCATGCAACATTGACAAGCTGATTGGCTAGTTGGAGTAATTTCACGAAGACAACTTGTACTTGTTTGTTCATATGAGAACCTGTTGGGGCAAGTGTGATGTTGGTGCACCATAGAATCTGGTTTACACTGTCCGTTCCAAGGCGGTAACCCCTCGAGTTCTCACTTATCCTCTATGCTTTTTGCCTGTGTGGGGCGTCTGTGTCTGCTAGATGTGGCCATACTGATATGCTTATTTCACTTGTTTGCAATAAAATCAGCTTTAATATAAAATGGATATTAACTTTTTGTGAAAATTCTATACAAATTTGCTGTGTAATAGAGATACTTAGCAGCCAGGCGTCCTTTAATGCTGATATGCTCCGTATCAATTTCTCCTTTCTTTCCCTTCATTCGCT
The DNA here is from genome assembly GCA_038501625.1 of Corbicula japonica. NCBI lineage: Eukaryota > Metazoa > Mollusca > Bivalvia > Venerida > Cyrenidae > Corbicula > Corbicula japonica. The sequence goes on from JAZAYU010000053.1 coordinate 3,811,240, forward strand.
GACGTGCATTATCTAGTACTCCTCCGCGAGTTTTCAGAATGTGATTAAACAACCAAATTGCACGTATGCGTTCACGCTTCGGAAAGTAACACGCCATAATTTGGTGATGCAACCGCAGTCCATAAGCCTCAGTGATTGTAAGAATTAGGCAATCAAAATAGACCAGAGCTGCAAAAAATACAACAAAAATGAAGACAATAAAATTATTTTATACACATCGCTAAAATTCAACTTTTACATTTTTATTCAATATTTAAAATATGAATGAGACATACCCATTGTTAACGTAAACGCAGATGTTAAAACTATTATTTATTACACAGTGTATAATAACGTCGCTTTTCATACAATATGAAAGAGATATTTTAAGTATTATGACACCGTAAAAGGCGTACAAATATTTAGTGTATACCTATGGTTTTGTAAACACCCCAGTCCGGTACCGATGGATGGGGAACACATGGGGCGATATTTACACTGTGCTTGGTTCCTTGGGTCAGAGGATCGAACATTCCAATCACCGAGCGATACATGTCAGCCATTGGACCCGAACCAGCCACGTGCATCTTCATTTGAGCTGGAACTAAAATGCAGTGTCGTGCGTGAGGAAGCAAGTCTGATTGTCAACGTTTCTCTATTTACTTCAATATTTCCATGTAATGAAGTAGGATCTAAGTCCTACGTAAAAAATATCCTACTAAATACACGAGACCTCAATGAATGTTATACCAAGTTTTGAACTGTTTTTTGCAGTTCTCTGTCCGTTCGAAAGCCACAATATCTCTGAAATTTGTTGAGAAACAAGCGCAACATACCAAGATCCATTCAAGAGTAATGTTAAAGCTAAACACGAGGCGAGACGAGTGTATTCAACGTAACTTATGTAAACCCTTATTATAACTGTTGTGTTCAGTGTTTACACACTTCATGCCTTAAAATGGGAACATTTAAATCAATTAAACACAATGTATACGTTTTAATTTTCTAAAATTTTGAATTTACCCCCATCCCCTTCCACGCATACACAAAACATCCCTTTTGATGTGATTACTGCGAGAGAACTGGAGGATACTCTACAGTATTAACAACTGGAGACATCTTACTTACTTGGTGGTGTGGACACGTCACCGAAGCCGACCTCTATGACGCTGAGAGCCGAGTAAAGACCATAGTCGCAGAACAGGTAGAAATCCGCGTTAACAAAGCTCATTATAAATACAATTGAACCAAACGCCTTCTCTGTCATTCCTTCTGCGTCATAAGACGAGATTCTGAAAATAAACACAAATACAACAGATAAAATATTCGAACAAACAATAACGCACACTCGTTGCAACGTTAAAGATCCACACATCTATGACTACTTGAAGTCTTAAATGATTTGTTGAAAATAACGTTTACAGAAATTTATATAACAAACAAATCCAATAAATGCAAGTAATCACCAAGCTTCCGACAGTAGAACGTTGTCACGTGTGAAAATTCAGCCTAATCCTAACTACAATTTTCCCCGAGATCACTTAATGTAATGCTTGTGTAAATAGGTGAAAAAGAAACTTTGAAAGCCACCGAACACGACAAATATGAAAATATTGCAGGCTCGGTTTGGTTGAGCCTGATTGTGGACAGTAACGATTTAATGTAAGGTGTATTACAAAACAAAAAGTCCCCAAATGCCTTATTAAAGTGCACTATTGTACAATGAATGTCGACAACGGCGTTTACCAGTAGAGATGTATTTCAAACTTTCTTCGAAGATTAGGGGCAGTATTGTCGACTTTCTCTTCTCCTTTCTTCTCTCGTCCAGATCTCTCGTCACTGTCAACGTGATGTATATGTTTTCGTAACGGTCGTCGGACAACCATCTTCTTCGATAGATAAGGGCTCTGAAAACACCGAGTACAGATGGCAACACACCCATCAACAAGACTAGACAGGGGGGGGGGGGGGCAAAGTGGACGAACCTGTGTGGCAGAATCATTAACATAGATTGTAGAACTGTACCAAATCGCAAACAGCCGACTTCTAGACAGCCAATTTATAAATTGATCATGTAGTTAAAGCCCTAAATCAATGAACCTGGATTTCTCTACCCATGTATACAGAATACATAGTACACTGTGCTGAAAGTCAGGTGACGTGGATGGCTTCAGTCTGGCAACAACGGTAATTGTAAATATATCCTGGTTTCCAGGCGATGATTTATTTTCAAGCTTCAACAACATCAAAACCATTTGATCTGTGGCTAGTCTAGAGTCTTCTCCCAGTATCATACCTCTGGCACTTTATCAGAATAATATATACAAGGCAGTTGGGACGACAGCAATATCCCCCGTGGATGTTGGAAAGGTTATGAATGGTTATGAGCAAATTAAACAATAGATCTGGGCAACGGGCAGGCAGGTGAAAGCCAATTCAAGTGCAAGGGTATGTCGTGTTCAGATAAGTTTCAGAGTATTGGCCTGCTCAAATGCCAGAGGCATCCTTGACCTTGAGCCTGCCAGGTTGGAACATGGCTTCTGCACATCAGGTTCATGAACTGAATTTCACTTTAAGTTTCATGATATTCATTCCAGGGGTTCAGAAGATATGAACTGGACACGAAATGCATGGTTCAAATCTTCAAACACCACTGGTGACCTTAACATTGAGCCGGCCATGTTGGGTTCTGCACGTCGTCTTGATGGGGAGAACATTTGACTAAAGTTTCATGAAATTCCTTCTTTTATCCCTGTCATCGTGTTCTTGCTGATTTTACTCCAGGTGCTCTGGTCTCTGTAAGATCATTGAGTACCCGCCCTTTGGCTTTGCAATGCTATTAAATTTTTATGTTTATATGTTTGTATGCTTTTGCATGCAACATTGTTGAGCTGATGGGTGGGTTGGAGTTATTTCACCAAGACAATTTGTACTTGTTTTGTGATACGAGAACCTGTTGGGGCAAGTGTGAGGATGGTGCACCCTAGAACCTGGTTTAAACCCCCAGTGGCAATTTGTTTTGCCACTGACCGTTCCAAGGCGGTAACCCCTCCGGTTCTCACTTCCGTTATTTGTTTGTGGCGTCCATTTTGAAACTGATTTTTGTAATACCATGCTCTCTTTTCCTCTCTACTTTTTGGCTGTGTGGGGAGGCTGTGTATGCTGGATGTGGCCATTCCTGATATGCATATTTCATTTTTTTCTAAGAGTTGAAAAGTTATGGACCGGACACGAAATATGCTCAAACACCACAGGCGGCCTTGACCTTGAGCCAGCCAAAGTTTTTTTACTGACAAAATCCAAGTACAAAAGGGGCATAACTCCATCGAATGTGACCTTGATCTAACGAATATTGGCATCATTATTTCCATGTTGTCATAAGCAATATCATTTGAAAGTTTGAAAAAGAAATATTAAGAAATGACAAAGTTATAGTAAACGTTAAGATTTTGTGACTGACGGTCGGACCAATAGACGAACAAAGCCATCCCTACATATCGCCTATTCTTCGAAAGTGCGACACAAAAACTGTGTCATAAAATCAAAGAAAAACATCACCAGACTAGTGGCTAGTATATTGTTAATCTCACTTGATAAGAACGAAGCCCACAATGATGACGATGATGTTCCGGAAGACCCTGATTACTATGAGGAAGTTGCCCATGTAGGAAGTTGAAACTATGGGTTTAAGAGATAACTTTGCAGAATTTAACTTAAACCATAGATTAATCAGCGTAAACTTCGTGTTTAAGTGTTAAACAGTTTAAGTAATTACTGTGCTAACCGCATGGCATATACCCGTAAACAGGAAACAGGTTTATTCAGTGATTCACCTTATGATTCCGGCGATAATCTGTAGAGAAAAAATGCGCATTGACGGGAAATTGTTAAACTTTCTAACCTAGATGGATGCGTTTCCCATCAACACTAATACTCGTAATTAATCATTTGATTTGAATGATTCTTACATATCAAGTTTGTTTCACGTTGACCTCTTTATCGACATTTACCGATTCCATTACATGTATATATGTATATATATTATATCCGGATTTTTGTTATGGTGTTGCTGTTCTTACAAATTGCAAATTTGTCCTGAAAGGATGAATTCGGTTTATACTTTACACAAATATATAAGGAGATACCAACAGTATTTGCTGTCGGGTTGCTGGACAGATCGAGTTTAACGTTGACGTGTGTTTTAAACATTTTAACAAAATGAATGGAACTTTTATCATTGACTTTGTATATTTAAAATTGTCCTGGAAATAAACTTCAGGCATGTTTAAAGCTGTTTAATCAACAATAGGGACTTAGTTATTACGATTTCAATATTGTACTCAGAAAATTGAAAACGTATCAACTTATCTATAGGCCCTTTGAAATTTTGCAAAAAAGGAGAAAAATTGAAAATGCTTTAATTGTGACAGTTAACAGTCTACAATAATGATTGAGTTATCTTTCCCTTTGTTATAAATTGAAGTTTTAGGAGGTTATAGAGAGTTTTTTTTAATTAAAACGTTTTTTTTGAGTTCTTATGGCTAAAATATTACACACAACACCATTACCGGTGATTAATACTAATGCCGTGATAAAACCGCACTCGAATGTCCGACACTTACCTCCCTTTCAGTCAAAAATATAATGGTTTAAAATCCTTAATAAATTGTGATCTGATTAACAGTTTTTAAGTTCTTTGATTGGTAGATTTTGTTTATAGATTGTACTTAACACATGTAAAAACTAACAAACAACGAAGGTCAACTAATAAAACATCGCTTAATGCGTTCCTTGAACAACAGAGTTACCTTACTGTGAATATAATTAGCAGAGTGGCTACTTTTTTATTTTGCTGAGTATAGTGGGAACATTTCGGATAGCACAACGCCGAAACCGGACATTAGCGTGTCATATTACAATAAAATTGCAATACACTCAGTGAAGCTGTATCACACGGAAAGCTTTTTAAAAAGCTAGTAGACGGCTCGCTTAGCATATTGAATTGAAGTGGATGAGACTCTATATTGACGCATTTAAACTTTTGTATGGAAAATGAAATAATGTTGGTGGCCAATATTCTTTATTGTACTGTACACAAGCGAAATTCGACAGATCAGGCGGAAAATTATAAAGTAAACTTAAAGCGAATGTTTTACAATAAAAGCTAATGTGATATGTAATGTGAAAGAGAATGTAAACGTGTGTGACCTTAAAGTGAAGAATGGCAATGGCCGAAATATTTTGAAATAAAAGAGTTTAAATAGACCTGTTTACACGGATACAAAATTTTAAAATCTAGCAGTTTTACTATACTTTGCATTTAAACCGAAAACTTAAGAAAATACAAATGCACGTCCAATTTTAAAGTTATAATAATAATAAAAATAACTGAAACGTTTAATCTCGTAAACTATTGCGGTTCCTTCTAGATTTTTTTTATGGGCATAGGCACATCACGAGACTCAGCATCACTTTCCCACACTGCAGTAGATATTCTTCGTTTATAACTTCATACAGGCATCATCACATCGCACATAATGCTATCTAATCGGACTGATGTTCTTAAACTGTGGCATACATCTTGAGATCCACATATGATGTCTTCATTTACTTTCATAGGCCTTTAATAGGGTTTACTAGTTTTCATACCCACACCGAGAAAACACTTACAGCAATGCAAACATGCACCGAAAAAAATATAGACATAATATATTTTTAAAACTTAGATACCATTTTATTATTTAAGATTCCAAGAGATATTTTACTTAAAATTTTAATTTTCTTAAACCTTTTACACGGCACATTTTTAATTTTGTTGACTCGTCGTTTAATATTTATCAGCGGTACGTGGACTACTGTGCATGAGTCTTAAACTATGGTTAAAACATTCTAGGTACGAATACCCCAGGAAACGTTTGACTGTTTTATACCTAGCATGTCTCTACTTCGGTAGAAAAGTCACAGTAGTTAACCAATTTTGTCTGACAGATACAGCCGCAGAAGAATCATTAGAGTATTATTTAAAAAATACAATAGATATCATATTATAAGATGCCTGTTATCTTAACAGGGTTGCTAATAGCATTTTGGTGCAACTTAACGTTGTCACTGATTTACTGCCGTACATTATGTTTGAAATACATAAGCCTACTGTACTGAAATTTGTTAAAATTTGAGTTGCAAAAATTCTACACAATATTTACGATATCCTGTCTTTCAGTGCGTTGTTTACACATTCAGGTTGCTTTGTTTAAATAACGTATAAGCTGTACCTTTGTTATTTTTCACAATAAAAGGCCAATAGGTTTGGTTTACAACAGTCGTTTATTTACTGATAACGACTGAGTAAGAGTCTAGGGGCATGTCTGGTTCGTAATTTTCATGGTCCGTAATGTCCTGAAATCAGAGCGTCTACTAGTCTAAACGTCTAGATAACTCAGACCAAGGAAATTCCGCTTTTTGCCTAGATGCTTTTGAAACAACGTTTTGATTAGCTGCTATTTAATAATCCAATGATATTAAAGGATTGAACAGGGGTATTCCCACACTGATTTTCTTAATCAATCGAAGAATCAATAGAGAAAGCATGAACCACGACATCCGTTCAAACGGCTTAACTAGGTCTTCTTAGCTGTTTTCATAGTAAATTTCGCCGTATATCCGGCCGCCCGTGGGCGAGCCGAAAAAAATGAATTTGGATATCTTTGTACTGTTTATTTTTCTTCTCGCTATTTTTGACAAATGTAAAGGTAAGTGGGTGGAGTAAATACTTTTAAATTTTGACGGAAACTGGACACTTGACAAAACACTTGATAATATTTATTAAATATTAAGTGTAAATAAATGGCTTTTACTCGCCGTTCGTTTTACATGTATCGTTAAAATTATAATTTGTTTGCCTCTAAATACGTATGAAAAAACCGTTAAAAACCCTTAATATCCCCATAAACGATGAAAAGGAATGAGGAAGTTAGTTTGTCGGTCTCTTAGTCCGTTGATCTGTTGTTCTGTTGGCATATCTTGTCCGGGTGATAAGTAAAGAACGCTTTGGAAGATTTTAATGAAATTTGGTACACTACTAGTGTAACATAAAAATGCAGGTCAGGTAAGTACTGTCTTTTTCAGACTTCATCCCATTCTACCGAGGGGTGGACGTAGAAATACAGCGCAAGATAGTTAAACGAGGACGATTTTGCATTTGGATAAAAATGTCGGCCTTTGATGTTATTTTACAATAAAATTGATGTATTTTGCAAATTAAGTGCCTTCATACAACGGGCGCGTAGGAGCGATTTGAACATTGGTGCCGCGGAAGAGATGATATTGGCTACATAATATTATCATTGGTATGTCGATAAAATAAGTTTCTTATTTTATAAACAAGTATATATTGTCATTGGTGTACATGTATATAAAACGTTTAAATCATCACATTCGTGTACTGAACTACTGCAATCAACAATAAGATCACGGTTCGTAAATTAGACGTCTATTCTTTCAATACTACATAAATCTTCATATGCAAAAGTAATAATTGTACAACGATCGGATAATTTATGTTTGTTATATATAATATACTGTCTCTTTGTATAAATAGTCTTTTTGCTGTTTTTTCTAGTGAACATGTATAAGTCGGATACTAAATAAGCATGAACACTTGAAAAGCTATTGAACCTAAGTATCTCCTTCGTGGTTTTATTCTACAAACAAAAATCGCAGATATAGAGCTATAAATTCAGTTTAAAAGTGCTAGAATAATATACTTTATCTTAAATTACAAATTTATGAGCGCCCCCTAATCCTAAAAATGATCTCATTTTGGTGCAAACTTGTAAAGGAAAGAAAATTGTCTTCAGAAATATACTCTATAATATTGAGTTATTTCAAATATCTAAATAATGATAAATTTCTTTGGATAGAACACGTGAAAATATTTTTGTTGAATGCGGACTCATGAATATTTTGGAATCACACGAGTTTAATAATAGCAAGTGGTTAACATTAACCATTAAACAAAAGTTGTCGGACATTTTTATTAACGAATGGTATTTTAACATTGAAAATCAAAGTAAATGTAGAAGTTACAAACTGTTTAAACATAATTTCGGTTTTTGAAATCTAATTGAAACGGATTACAGATACTTAAAACACTTTTTCAAATTTAAAACAAAAAATCACAAATTACCAATCGAGACCGGCTTCTGGATCGGTATACCGCTTGAAGACAGACGCTGCACATTATGCCATATCTGTATAGGCGATGAATTCCATTATTTATTAGAATGTAATGCATTAAGCCAACTAAGACAACGATACACTCTACCAGTTTTGTGCTTCACAGAAATATTCTGACAGTTTTTCACTATCAGCATGGGGCCAATTAGGAGGCTAAAAAATCTCTCATTGAAGTGTGCTGTTGACCTATGTTTATGATAATGGGTACTGATAAGCCCATTTCTACATTAATTTGTAGAATTACTCAGCCATTATTTTTCTGAGGTCTGCATTTGAAGTTCACAATTTCTTGTATTGAATGAATTACCAGAGCCTATAAAATGTTGTTAAAACATTTAATTCTTTTTAATTCTTGATTATGCGAATGTGATATTTTTGTCCGATATTGACATTTATTCGAGGATGATAAAATACAAGATGAGAAAACCAACCCTTGTGTAAGTTGTTTAATTCTTTTCTTTTTTTAAATTCATTAAGTGTCTATTTATTTAAACATTTATGTCTTAATTAAATTTTAATATTTCATTTTCCAAGGATGACTAGTAAGTTAGTCGTTTTATAGAACTTTAAGCCGAAAGATAATGAGAGCTTTTTTTAATGAAGTCTCGAAATGTTGAAGTTTTACATTATTTCTTGGCCACATATCCGCTCATCGATGGTCTCTATATTGTTACGGACTGCTTTATCAATAAGTTAATATTGTTTTTATTAAAATTAGTAATTGTTAATTCTAATAGTGAAAGGTCTTTCAACATAATGTGAATATTTTTATACATAAAAATCTATTTCGGAATATGTGTTTGAATGTATAAAATTTAATTTCAGACAACAGAGGATGATGTTTTCAAAGACCTTAAAATTTATTCAAAATGATGATGGGAAATTCTTTGTGCAATTAAATGACTTACAGCTATTTAAAATCTAATGATGTGAGTGTCCCAAGAATAGACAATTTCAGACGTACATTTAAAGACAGAATTGAGACTTCACCAGGAAATTTGTTAGTACCAGTGCAATCTATTTTAAAATATATATTTCGTTTTGTTGAATCTTCTAAAGGTTGTGAACAAATTGCTTTGAGTATTGAAAGTGAATTGTTAAAGAAAACGACATCCAACAAATCCGAGTTATCAGACTTAACTTCATTAAATTTGTACAAAAAGATTGCAAAAACTAAATTTTTATTATCAGAAAACCTGCTTTCAACTGCCACATTTGATGAAAGCAGCATAAGCACATTCATAGTTGATCATCGACAACACTTCACAGATCTGGAATGGCAAAAATATGCTTGTTTGAACTTCATTTCTCGAAAACATTGGAAGCTAAGTTTCATGAACTTGACTATGACACAACAGTGCAGCTTAAATACCAAAAATATGAATCATTATTATCTGTGAAAGACTGCGGGGACAAGTGGGCTTCAGCTTTTAGCCAACACTTGAAACAGAAGTCATTACGCCTTGATGCAACGCATCCTATATATCAAATAGAAATATTAGCTTCTAAAAGACATAAACCATTGATTCTAGAAAGAGACATAACAACCCTTTTGAAGGAGCACTATGACCAATTTGTATGTAGTGCTATTACTTTTGATACAATTACATCAAGATCAAACAACACCATCCAAGCATGTATCGAGGTAAAAGATGAAGCTTCACTTGGATATATAAAACCGCTTTATTATAGATCGCCTAACATAATTCATTTTGACTCTCTGATGAATATTAATACAAAAAATAAATCAGAATGTAGAAAATTTTGTATTTTTACTAAATCGATACTACAATTATTCAATTGATACTATTTATCTTTATTTGTTAACAAACGTATATTAAAACCACTTTTTTGTGTATTAAATGGTGCTAACCATAAAGTGCTATGGGCAGCTCTTCCCGCATTTGTTGTATGTTGTAACAGAGCCTCTTTCATGTATCTGTATTATTGTTTTTCCTCCTCATGTGTACATTGTAAAATGTATTGAGTGTACGAATAAACTTGTTGTTATATTTCAACTATGATTTATTCTCAAGTCATTTTAAAAATGTGTGCATAGGTACGCCAAACAACAAAATTATGAAACGAAAGGGGCAGATACAGGATTTCACTAATGAGAGGGGGAACGCTGGTATGTATAAAAAGATGGATCAGTAATAGTGTCGTATCCATATTACTGAATATTCCTTGGGAAATGATGTTACTTTTATGAAATACAATATTATCTAATTTTAAGCGCTTTCTTGAACCTGCGTCTTATTATCAGATTTTAACCCAGCATGAAATCTGCCGATTGTGGTATTCAAATGCGACATTGTTTCGCGCTACTTATAAGTCGGCCTTCGACAAGCTTTAGTTTTCCAAAAAGCTAGTCGGTCATTAGCAAATAAATTCACAGAATACGTATGTATCCGTGCTTGCATTTACTTTTGACCAATGGAAGTCAAGGCTATGTCCAGTTTTCTGCCGATCATTGTCAAGTAGATTGTATCTGACAAACTATTTGTGAATTTATTTGTCCATTGCTGTTACTCTAAAGCATGCAAACAAATGTTGAACGGCTGATGTTTGATTTTTTGAAACATGAACAAGACGTGTACTGGCAAAAGATATTAATGTATAAAAATGTTTCTACTTGTTTCTTATAGGAAAACACAGTTGCGCTAATTCATATCGCCGCGAAGTTGTGATTCACTTGTTCCCACGAAATTAAATACTACAGTTTTTTTCATGTATTTTATGTAGAAATAATGACGTTGTTAAAGCACCAGCGAGTTAGAATTAAATATGTTATATTTACACGATTGCTGACATAGGTACCATAGAACTTTCCACAGTCGATGCTTATTTGTACAGTGAGCAGTATTCGTTAACAACATTCATAAAGTGTATTTTAGTTGAGTCTGCAGATCTGGTCAAACTTGAAGTTGAAGAGCCTTATACGAAGTGAACAATAAATAAGATGTTGATGCATTTATTATTTTCACTTAAGCTTTATGCTGCTCATATTTTATGTTTGTGTCTCTGAAACTGTTACAGAAAACTCGAGAAGCACTATTTGTATTTAAATTAATTTATGAACTTCTCGTTATGCTACTGTTCTGATTTTTTAAAAATTATTTCTTTACTTTAAAATAGATGAAAAGGGAACTTTGAAAGCCACCGAACACGACAAATATGAAAATACTGCAGGCTCGGTTTGATTGAGCCTGTTCATGGGCAGTAATGGGAATGCTTATTACTGCCCACGCCGCCTAGCCCCGGGTTGAGCGCAACTCAGTAATTACACCATTAAATAGTACAATTTCGATCCATCCCAAACGATGGTATGCATATGGCGGTGAACATGGAACCTTCAATGAGGTATTTTCAGATTAATACCATTCCATGTTCAGCGGCATATGGTCCCCAGATAAAAGAATGGGTTTGCCCTTAACGAGAAAACAATGGGCGGAACTAAACAGAATACAATTTTGACAGGGGATCTTAGAATATAAATCCTGCATATCACAGACTACGCCCAAGGCAAAATTTAAAAAGCAAGAAGTATATCCTTGGGGGTGATTGGACAACATCCAAATCGACATTGGCTGGGATATTGAAACCACCTATCTATAAACTGGCCGAAATATTAAAACAAAAGGAATTTTAGCAGTACTATAAACATAGTACATAAGTATCGTGCTCAACGAACTTCAAAGGACGTAACTGATAACAGCACTGATTGAATGTACGGGGAGACTTTTTACAGCCGCCACACGGCACAAACAACGCTACTGTGATATTGAAATAGATGAAAAGGGAACTTTGAAAGCCACCGAACACGACAAATATGAAAATACTGCAGGCTCGGTTTGATTAAAGGCTGGTTTTGCATTACTTGCAGTATATTCTAGCCCTTACATAATAATGATAGTGCATGCGTTGTCTACCTTTCTGTACTGAAACCAGATCCGTTATATTGCATGTGTATGTGGTAGCAGACATCAAGGTCAGGGGTATCCCCGGAAATATTTCAAAAGTTAAACTCGATTTGGATTGCAACTGCAACTCCAATCGTTCTCTATTATTTTGACTAATTGGCACTAAACATTAAAGACCAGAATATACTTATTTCAGATAAGAGTTGCTTTGTTATATTGTTCATGAATTTCAGAGTTCTCATGCAAAAGGGTTTTCTTTTGTTTTAGTATATGCTTGGTAATTAGAACATGAATTAGACTAAATTGAGCTTGCAAACATTACTACATCCATAGCTAAATACATTTCTTCACTGAAATCTAGACAATGAGACAATAAGAATTCCCCCGAAATTCATTTTTGAAATTTTAGCCAGTTTTCGCCTTTTGCAATGTTTGCAGCCCCTTAAATAGAGGAACAGGTAACTTTAAAAACCACTGAACACGACAAATTTGAAAATATTGCAGGCTCGGTTTGCCTGAGACTGTTAAAGACTTTTTCGCAAAAACATAAAATACCGCATCGTAATCAGTGCTCCAGCTTGGTTTTCAAAAGGACAGGGAATTAGATAGATCTCAGTAACAGGACAGTCTTTGCGCAACAAGCTCAAAATTAGGCACTGTTATGCAAGTCTTTGAGGAAGAGCATTGTATATAAATGTCCCTCTGAATGAGTAATTGCAAATAAAAGATAAAATGTAATGCAATGAAGCAATGAAGACATGAAAAGTCATCCAACCAACTCCTTTGAAACGCTCACAGCTCGGGTTATAACATTCAAAATTCTGAGATTGATTAGCTGATCACAACTAGCTATGGATTGAAATGATTTTTCAACATATTTGACTTACGAAGTACTTATTAATATATGACACCAAAAACTGAGGTAACATTCGTTAATCTCTGACGTTCGTAGCTAATTTTACTTATCGATGACTGTCTTTTAGCGTACCGCCGCTCCATTGACTACGCTTATGATTTTAGATATAAAAAAGTGTCCATGCTGATCTATGTTAAATAATTGTCATTTCACGTTCGCTAAACCTCCGGTTATTTCAGAGAACATTCACCAAATTGCACTGGATATCGCAAACAAATTGCAAAATCCCTGACCTCCCTATGTTTACTTTAAACAATGGTCATCTCACATTCGCTAAACTTCTGTTAACCTCTAAGAACATTCACACCATTTGCGCTGGAAATGACAAAAAAGAAAGATCTCTCTTTAAAATTCAATATTTTTACAATTAAGCAGAGCCTCTACACTATCTATTTGCATTCGTAAACCGGTGGCATAGCCTAAATTATGCATTCCGTCTGGTACGTGATATCACTGTTAACCGGTGTTCTGGCTAAAGATCTAAAGTTTGGCCGATTATAATATGTCGGTCATCAGGATGACTGACGACTATGTTTGTGCTTACTTTTGGAATTAAATGGGGGGGGGGGGGGGATGATAATGGCATAATTTCAGAAATGTTTGTATTTGTGTTCTGATATGTATTAATGATAGTTGTTTTGTAAAAAACGTATTAACAAATGTATAACGAATCGTACCATGGGAACTGGTTGACATCGTTTTTTAAGAGGATTTTTTTTTTTATTTTTAAATAATAAATTATAACTTCTCCTATGCACGTGACTATTTTTGAAAACAACGGTTGCCGGTCCTTCCGTATTATCGGTCAGGGATGTTGACTGTTGCACTGCATATGTACCTATTTGTAGTTGTGGAACATAATTCGTAATAGTTTTGTTCTGAAATAAAGGTGTGAATAAATGTACAATTGTTATACTGGTCATACATTGTTCTCAATCGTACACTGCAAGACGTAGTTACCGTATAATCGGTCAGGGATGTTGACCTTTGCACTGCGTCTATAGGCCTACCTATGTGTAAACTTGTGGAACATAATTGGTGAGATTGTTTTGTAGTTCTAAGACGTAATTGAAGGGAATTGAGTTGTAAAAACTTAATAATAAATGTTAAACGAATCGTACAATCGAAACTGATAGTACATTGATTCTTAAGACTCTTTTGTTTATTAACAACAAGTTTTCCTTGAATAGATAATAAGTTAGGTCATGTGATAATGATAAGCACGTGACGATTTTTGAAAAACAACGGAATCCGTACTTTACGTACAATCGGCCAGGGATGTTGACTGTTGCGCTGCGAATGTACATACTTTCGTAGTTGTAGAACATAGTTAATCAGTTCCTGTTCTATTGGGAAATAACTTTATAAACATGGATGAGATTGAATATTCATACATTCGATAATTCGGTTTGACGATGAATAAATTCTGGACGAAATAACAAGCATCGATAAAATAGGAATACAATTTAAATGTGCCTAACGAATAAAGCAATTCTGCTTTCGCTATTTAATCCCATTCCCACCCATAAATGGAAGAGCAAACAATGAATATTCTAATGACATAAGCATTAACTTCCTGTTTCTTACGATTGTTGATATTAAATGAAAATCCTTCTCGCGCCGACTTGATGCATAAATGCATCATTTTTTTACTTGTTTCGATACATTTAACGTGAAAACGACGACCTTATGGCAAGATTTTACTGTTTATGGCATTGCATTATCGCCGAAGAACCCTATTTTGAAGTCTTGGCCGCCGGGGCTGCGACTTGCCGAAATATTAGGGACGCGGCTTCTGCGGCCCCTGCTTCTACGCGCCTGTGTAACAATCTTTCACTTAATGTCCACCTGTGTATTCTGTGACCACATGCCTAAGTTACCCTCGACTCTTTGCAGATCTTGTAACAAACGGTTATTAAAGGTATTATACAGTGTAAACCATGGGACTTCTGTGCACCACCATGTCGGGTTTTAGCATTTTATCAAGAGAAAATAACATATTTTTGGTATACTTTCCTCGTCCCTAATTAGAAACCTCACGCGCTCGAAAAAAAACAACAACAGCAGGACCATTATCCAGCATTCGAGGAATAAAACATCCGCTTTTTGGCATTACCAGCACAAATTAACTGAACGGCATTGTCATTGGGAACAATTTTGGGTAACTATATGTAAATGTCTTATCACGCTGCTTCTGCTGGCATCTACTTGGCTGCAACGTTTATTATTTTCTCGTATAAAATTCTATAATTTAAGCTGATGATGGATGGAGCTACAAACGAGTATGCTATTACACGAACTGGGCACAGTACCGCCCGGGGCTGGCACAGTATAATCCTGACAACATCAATCCCAGACTGTGCACACACATCATATTCGCCTTTGTCAAGGTGCTCGATAACCAGCTACAGAAAGTGGAATGGAATGATGATCAAATGTAAGACATTCCTATACAAATACTGAAATTTGCGATAAGAGAATCATTTCGAGTATGTTTTCGAAGTTAATGCTTCAGTTTATTCACTTTTTGCTTCCTTCACTGTTTGTACATAAGATTATGCAGCCAGAAAATAAACACGTTACATTTGCACTCCAAGTTATGTACGTCTGTGTGCAGGCGTGTGTTAAAACGAATGCGTGGGTGTGTGCATGCGTGTTTGAATTTTCATTAAAATAATTTGTCCTAGAATATGTATGTATAGGTATATTGTGTTGCCACAGACCTTTTCAAGTCCACAATCATATTGCTTTTCTTGGTGTGATATCATGTTCTTATGGTATTGTATTTTCTGAAATTTCTAGGTTTGACTTTTCATAACGTACCGGTTAGTTTTCATTAGTTTTGAAATGAGAGAGAGTGAAGTTAAGCACATTTCATGTAATCCCTAAGGTGTCTGTACAAACATTTAAAAATATCAAAATCTATGTAACGGCAAAATGGAGTTCAAGAAAACTTTGCCCAAATAATCGTTATAAGTGTATCTTCATTTTACAGGTATGGAGAAAAGTAAGAGCAGTTAAATAAAAAGCTAAACCTAAAATTCCCTAAACTGTGGACGGCTCTTAATATAATTGTGTATTTTGCGAGAATGATACACAGCGAGCATCAGTTCTAAAAAGTTTGTGAATTTCCAGGTTTCAAAAGATGAAAGACATTAAAGTTTCGAATCCGGGGCTGAAAACCCTAATTGCTGTTGGTGGCTGGAACGCGGCGAGTTATGAGTTTACAAAAATGGTAGAAAGTATACAAAATCGACAGAAGTTTATTGCATCAACATTAACCGTTTTGCGTAACTATAGCTTCGACGGCCTTGACCTTGACTGGGAGTATCCTACACTGAGAGGAGGACGAAAGCAAGATAAAAGGAAACTAGTGCTTTTAGTGCGAGTAAGCTCCATTTGATGAAGGTCAATTATTCATTTTATTATTTTAACTAGTCTAAGAATAACATAAACAATCATTTCGATAATGTGAGAACTTCCCATTGTCTAGAATTCAAGCGGACTCTCGTGAGCAACTGATCTCTGCCGACAAACCTGTTAAATGTTTTTACACTTATAAGGTAGAAGACCAACAAACGAAATTTAAGATAATACCCTATGATCAGAATGGATTAGATGGAGCTTCAAATCTTGCATACTTATTAGCAATTGTTATATATACCATATGCTTCAGCATATTTCTCATTCCGTGAAACCCAACATTATGATATCTATTGTCATCACCTCTCAATAATGATCCGTCACACCTGCTTATGGTAAAATGCACACCGACAGCAAAATGATAATTTAGCAAAACTGCTAATACATTTAAATGTTTTGTAAACGAATATCTGAAATTCAAATTCGATCCCAGTATTTGTTTACATCCTTACACAAGAACTCAGTGACATTAAGATTTTATTTCAAAACATTCTGTTTACTATGGTTAATACCTTTTCATTATTTGTTTACTTCTACCTATCGAATGCAACCTTTGTGAACCTGAAATTGAGCTCGGCACTTAAATTGAGCTCGGCACTTAAATTGAGCTCGGCACTTAAAACAGTATTGTATTTAAAGTTTAAATGAATGTTACGAAAGCTAGCTTTTGTTGTGTAAGACGTGCACACCAAATGGTAAAGCGTGAGCCTTCTTTTGTCTTTGACGGTTGATTTGTTGAATCACTTTCCAGGAGCTGAAACAAGCGTTTTCCAAGGACCAGTACTTGTTAACTGCGGCAGTACCAGCAGGCAAGACTCAAACAGACAGTGGTTTTGATGTCGCAAAATTGTCTATGTAAGCTTTACCAAATCTGTTCCATTATAATAGTTGTTCAATCCCTTGTTCGCTCATATAAACATACAACACTGAGAAGAAGATAGAAGTAAGCAAATCACCACAAAAGTAATAACATCTTTAAAAATAATTATAACAAGACCTGACACCGTTTAACTTAATAACTTAAATTCTGAATAAGAAAAATATTTTCTTTATTTGTATCAGCCCATTATATCTTTGTTAGATGTGGCCATTCCTGATATGCATATTTCATTTTTTTTGTGTAAAGATGCCCCAATGTTCAAACCCCATTTCTTCGTGACAAACACATACCACTTCTTATAGACAGAAAAAAGATCTGTGTGACATCTTAGTAATTTATAGTGACCTAAAATATGAATGGGTAAACCCGGTAATTAAAAATCTGCTAGCACTTGGTGAGTTGCATTTAGGCCTACCTTTAATTGCCCATCTTGTCTTATTTTAAATCGATCTGAATCAGCTGAAAAATAGAATAACTAAACATGTTACTTATGCTTATGTTATACACACGCCTCTTTGCCACCTAGCAATAATACAAGTTTGAAATCAATCCCTTGCATCACGTTTGGTTATCTATCTGTCAAGGGGAGAAAATTCAAAATGTACAACTATCTGTAGTATCCATTCCTTTATTCCAAGTTTGAAGTCTGACTGCATATTAGTTGACTTTATCAGGGTATCATCCACCTCAGCTTTCTTTGTGGAGTTTTCTTTTGTTTTTAGCTTTTTATTGCATCTCTTACGAAACTGTTTGCACCTTACGTGTAACGGAATAGAAAAAATAAGTGTTTATTTATTAAAGTGTCACGCCTACGTAAAGACCCATCTCTTTCGAGCTAATGAGAAAGCATTATTTAGCGAATCCTATCCTACACAATATGAATAAATTTTGTTCAGCACACCACAAGTACCCCAAACAACCTCTAACATGATATATAATGCTGTTAAAGTCTTGCAACAGGAGCGATCAGTCACGGACCGAATCGGAGAAATAATACATAAACACGGGTTGGGTGGGGAACGTGCTGTACCGCTCCCCGTCTGGCGATGTATACAAATTATACTGCATTATTTTAAAGCATTTATTTTTACAGGAACTTGGATTTTATTAACCTGATGACGTACGACCTTCATGGTTCATGGGACAAGGTCGCGGGACAAAATTCACCATTGTTTCCTAGCAACCAAGATGTAGGTGATGGCCGACAGATGAATATGGTAATAGAGTTCTTCAGTAAAGCCGTAAAACACTTAAATGCTTTAATGAAACATTTTATATCAACCAAATATCCATAAGCTAAATGAACGGACAGATCATGTTAGTGCATATGCACGTGCCGTGGAAAAAGCTGTTGGGATGCGTTGTAAAAACGCTGTAAAGACAAAAAAAACCTTGCTTGAAAATGACGAGGAACATATTATACTGAATTGTATTATTACTACTATTCTTCTTCTTCTTCTTCTTCTTCTTCCTTCTTCTTCTTCTTATTATTACTTTGAGATTTAAGCCAAAAATTGAGCGTAGCTGCTCGTTGTAAAAGCTGATGCGAGACTCACCCTTCTGCACAAAAATCGGGCTATTTATACTAAAACTGGGAAAACGATCAATTAACTGATCGAAAACGATCATCAAAACCATAAAAAAGTGATCGTTGACCGTTTTATGGTTGATGGTCGAAAACGATCAAAATAGTGATCGTAAACGATCAACAAGCGTATGAGAACGATCAATAAGTGATCGTAAGCAATAACAATGGCTATTATCGGCTTAAATGGATATTTAAATAAAGACAAATGCTTTACATTAAATGGCATATAAATAATGTACCATTAAATAATTCTTTGCAGTTAATTTTCTGGGAAACATTGTTTGACAGAATACAGCTTAGAGACTATCGCTATGTAGCAACGGTAAACAATCCCACAATGCAACGTAAAAGTGGCTGCCGAAAGCTGACAATTGTAAATGCACAGTTAAAAATAACAAAACATCAGCTCTTACGGCGAAAGTGCACTGTGAATACAAGTTCATACGTAAAGGATTAAACAAATACTAGTGATATTCAATGGAGAAATTGCATTTAACACTGGATAAAAGTTGATTACGATACGTTGCTACGGAACAATAATTCGGATATGGATGCACAGTTCGTCCAGTTTTAGAAACGGTATATTTATGTGAAATAATGTTCAAAGTGGTAAATGTTACTGCTTTATATTAGTTCATTTAAATAATGCCAAATGTCCACCACTGGAAACATGGATTATTGACTAGAAATTCATAAATAGATCACGTAAGTCACTTATATGTCCAAACTGTGTGGATCATATCGATATCAAATCGTTTCAAAAATAAAAGACCTACAACTAGTTATACTACCGATGCACACGCTATCCTGTGTTTCAGGTACGGTGGTTGATGAGTGAGGGATATGGTGGTGCTATGATTTGGGCGCTAGACCTGGATGCTTTTCGTAACGAATGTAACTCTTCCGGTCGCCCTTATCCGTTGCTCAGTACGATATATGACCATCTCACATCGGAATATCCGACTTCAGTTCCCTCGAGGGCGACATCTATCGGTGTGGATGAAAGAACCGTAATGACGTCAACAACGTCTACAAGTACGCTCTGTTTACTGATAACTGTTATCTACGCACATGACTTTTTATCTTGATTTCATGTTGACTTGCGTATTTTGATCACACACCATATATCTCACGTGTTATTGGCTTCGTAAATGACTACATTCCTGTTTGTATTTGTCGCAGTTGTGGAACATTATTTTCGGAATAATTGTCTTCGTTGAATATACATATTATAATTGAAATGTAAAATTGAATGTGCGAATTAAAGTTTTACTCAAACCTTCAATGTATCTTTTCTTCCGTGCGCAGACTCCTAAGTTGTAATCACTTGAACAGAACACATGGGACATGGGTTTTAAAAAATAAGACCGTACAAAGACTTTTTATGCCCCAGCCACGAAATGGCGGAAGGGCATATAGTGTTCACCCTGTACGTTAGTTTGTCAGTGTGTGTTTGTTCGAAAATTGCAAAACCGTGTCCGCTCTGTAGCTTTGTTATTTCTTATTGCATTTTAAAATTACTTGGTAAAAATGTTCACCATATCAAGGCCATGTGTCGCTTACAATACCCTAGCCCAACTATTTGTGCGCAATAAGAACTTTTCTATATATACGATGGTCGCTCTTCGCGCACAACCCAGTTACCATTCAAATCAATGCGGAAATTTTCCTTCTATTTCTATATGCCGCCTATCGGAAAAAGAATCGCAACTTTTCAATCTTTTCCGGCTTCATAAAGCATCTTATACTATTTTTTTTAAATTACATACCTGAGAAGCCACATTCAAGTAGAATCAATATATGCAATCCTTTATAAGTAACGTTTTCGTTTTTTATGCAAAACTGTTTTAAATCTCCACCCATGTCGATTACACCGCATAAAGTTTATCTGACGTCACGTTTATCGATAATTTTCACCGTGTAAACGGCATATGCTGTGGTAGGTTTAACAAGTTATTTTGTGGATTATTCGTTCATTTTATTGTTACTTATATCATTATTTATGTTTTATAACGATATTTGACATACCAGTGTTGAAATTTTCATGTGGGAGTGAAAAAAAAGAATTTAAATCGGGTCGATTTCCACCACAGTTTTGATCGTAACTGCTTGAGACGTAAAGGACAGACAACGAAAACGTCCGTATGATAATGGGTCTGTGCTTGCAGTCGAATTATTAAGACTAACAATACCCATGCCTGTAGGTCCAAGGTCAATGTCACTGTTATTAAAAATTGAATTCTCTTGTCCGGGCTGTAACTTCGTTATGAATGGAGTAATAACAACAAAATAACTTGGCACAAATGTTCACAAAGTCAAGAAGGTGTGTCGCGTACAATGCCCATGCCAGTAGGTCCAAAGTTAAGGTGACTGTTACTAAAA